>OY282558.1:355879552-356194552 GCA_958295665.1 Tipula vernalis | reverse complement strand
ACAAAAATTTGTTAAAGAGTTTGCTTTTGGTGGAAATGAGAAAAAAGGTTTTAGTATAAAAATAATTTTTTTCATATTAGAATTATGGTGACACCTAGTCAAGGATGTTCAGTGCCAAGAAGTATTAAAATATCGTTCAATGTGAAAATTATTTTAAGTATAGATATAGATGGATTTTAAAGTTTTTCTATCCAAGAATTCGAAACGTTTAAGGCATCGGGAATTAGAAACGGGTATTACAATATGGTGACTTAAAACGTAGTATCCAGGCAACGTTGAAGTTGCACACTGCGATGCCCGCGGATAGGTCTATGTTAGTTCTTCTGACATTTTCAGATAGAATAGTTGACTAAGAAAGGCGAGACGGATTTTCACTGTTTGAATGAGTGAATTAAATGAAAGCCGCATTGAAGCCAACCGTTGACTCATCAACATTTGAACATTAAACTCCAAACCTATATGTCAAGTGTTATATTTTATTTTATATTTTAACTGTGGTGCATAACCGCGCCGTCACAATATTATATTTATATTTTTGTATGTGGTGTATTTCGCCTAAATGACTAGCAACCAGTTGCATTTAAGCTTTAATCTTCATTTTTTTAAATAAATAGATAAGGCAGACCAATAACAAATAGCTAAGGTAGACCAATAATGAAAATCACAAACGGATGGTTAAATGGTTTGCTAATAGATGCTGCGCGTTGATGTTGTTGTTTTGAATGTGATCTGGAAATAACAAATTTTATCAGACAAATCAACCAAGAAAAATAGAACGTGGGGTCCGAAATAAATATAAAAGCGGACCAGTGATGTTTTTCGGGAAGTTGAGTTTAAGTTTTCGAGATCAAAAGATAATTGGCTTGGTTTATATTCGAAAACGAATTTTTTTTTTTTTTGGTGTGAAGTTAAAAGAAGGAAATGTTTTTTTCAAAGAAATTTAAATTAAAACTGTAATTTTTTTTAACTAATAAATAGTTACGTTTTAGAATTTGTTTACGAAAATTGCTGAAGAAAAAAGAAATAATTGCGTGCAAATACAATTTTTTTTTTTTTTGTGTATTATGATTAATCGAAATTAAAACTAAAACTAAGTTTTGTGATTAATAAAAAAAAAAAAAACAGAAAAAGCCTGAAATTTCTGGAAGTTTATAAAGAAAAACAATTAGCAATTGATAGTGGAATTGTGAAGAGGCAAAGAAACGAGATACTTATATAAACACAGTGTTAAAATAAAAATAAATGAACCGGAGAAGAAAACTCTGGATAATTCTGAAAATTGTGATAGTGAATTTTCTTTAGAACGAAAAAAAAAAAATTATTAATACTTTTTAATAATAAAGAATAGAAAAAGGAAAAAAAAACTGTACAACAAAAATTATTATAATGACAATTTTCTAGTGACAGAAAAAAACAAAAAAAAGTGAATAGTGTTTTTTAAAAAGAGCAAATTACAATCAAGCACTAAAAATTAAATTAAAAACAAAAATTTTTAATAGATGGTTAACCAGTGATCAATGGTGGAATGACGACTGGTCATTAAACAGCACCATTAACAAGATCAACACAAACGCAACTACAGAGAAGTTTTTTTTTTGCTCATAATTAATTTTTTTAATTTTCTTTATAAAAATTGATTTTTTTTTTATATTCTACTGTTAATTCTGGTGTAAGATAATAATAAGCTTAGCTAGGTTATTTAAGTTTCTTTAAGCCAATTGTTTGCCAAAATTATTTCTTTGTTTTTTTCCATGGTTCTGAAATACACTTTGTTTGATTTAGATTGTTCATAACATTTGAAAAGGTGATTTTTTTTTCCTTCTCATACTAGTAAAATATAAAATAATGAGATACTACATAAGTTTCAAATGGATTCGATGAATTAGTGCAGGGTAAGTGTCCGAATAGGTAGGTATTCAGAATTCAGAATCATCCTTTGCCGCGGTTAAACTTGATCCACGCATACTCTTAAATCCGCACGCCCATAACTCTGATGCATAGCCGGCAACAACCGCGTAAGTGTCCAATCCAATTTTCTGCTAACATGATGCATGATTTGGAGGACAATTTTTGTAGTTTTATTTAGTTCTGATTGTGTTTTTTTTTGGTAAAGTAGCTTTAATTTCTTTTGTTTTAAATTTTTTCACTTTGATATCCTCCAAACCATACAAAATGTTACACATTAAATAAAATGAAAGCAAAATGAATTTAACTCTACTCTTAACAACAAATTGGTTATTCTCACTATCTATACCAGCTCTACCGAGGTAATCTGTTAGTTAAATGTAAATCAAGGTGATTTTAAATTTACAACTTACACAGTTAAAAAAATAACTTTAACTTTTAATGCAAGCCTTGCATTACGACTTATGTAATGCAAGTTATTATTAAATTGTAAAGTATGATTGCGTTAAAATGAATTTTAATGCAATTATGAGACATGACATATAAGCAGTTTAATAAATCTTTAATAATAAATATCTAAGTTAAGAGTTTTACTCGAAGATTATATAAAAAAAATGAATTTATTTTATTATTTTGTGTTTATCTTTTACATTTCAAACTAAAACTAACTTACTTTCAAAATATGTTAACATTTTATATATAAAAAATTGCTTAATAAGTAAATTATAATATTCTCAAATAACTAGAACATGTCTGCGCGTGTTTTTACATGTGTTTTCCTTTTAAGCTGATTTAGCGTCTTTAGGTGATGCGCGTGTTTGCAATTTATGTTGAATTGCAATTCTAGTTGTGTTAACTCTTCCCCCCTACAGGATCCGCGTCCCGTGGGTCAAAATTTCAGGCTAATTGGTTGGACTCCAGATTGGCTGATGATGACTTCTTCTTGACATGGTTTTGGATTTGACCATTTTTTGCGTTTTGTTCTTAATAAAAGGATGAGTATTATGATGAAGATTATGGATATTATACCGAAGTCTACAAAGGCTGCTTCCTTATGTTTTGTAAATAATTTTTGTAGTCGATCTACATTATTTAGGTGCAGGTTATGAAGGTATCCTGGGTCGATTTTTACACCTTTATCTGTTATATTAGGTTGTAGTACTGTTGGTAGTACTTGTGATTTCCTAATATCTCTGCTGGTGAAGGTTTTATTGTTGATCTTAATCGTTTCATTGTCGTATTGTACTAGAAAGCTTCCCTCCAGGTGTTTATCCGTGTTGTTGTAAAATATATCTCCTATAAAGTTGCTCAGAAAAATCGTATTGTCGTTTAGGGTGTCGATTATCTGATTCTTGTTGAATTGGTAGTTACAATGGGCATCTAATCCCCTTATGAGCTGGTTGATGCAGTGGTCGGCTTTTAATTTTTCCAAACTATCTGTCTCGCAAAGTATGGTCTCGCGAAATAGTTTGCATTCTCGAATGATCCCGAACATTTCGTCTTGATTTACCAGAAGTTCGTTGTATTCCAGGTATATCTGTTTATTGTTCTCAATCGTTGATCTTACCATGACGTGATTGTATTCCTGTTTACTTGTTTTCGGTATTGATATAACATATAGTATTGTTGATTCTTTAGCCAGCATCATAGGTTCTGCGTATTCTATTGCCTCTATATCGTTAGAATATGGAAGGGTTTCGATTTCTGCAACCAGGCGACTGATTTCTTCTTTATCCAATAAATTTGTATTGATTATTTTTCCTTTTGCTAATTGCGCGGCTCGAATGATTTCTTTTATCTCCTCTTTGATTATGGTTAGTCGGTTGAATAGTATTTGTTGGATTTTTTCATCTGAGTTTTCGTGTAAATGATCAACAATTTTGTTGTATTCATTGAGAATCTGCTGTGCTGTGGTCATTAAGACATTGTTGATCTTATATTGTTGATTATTGTTATCGATGATTTGATTTTGACTTTTCAATATTTGATCCCAGTCTGTGGCGTCTGGTGATCCTGCAATCCATTTCCATGCGGAGCCGATCCAGTTGATTGATCGGCGAGATCGTGTTTTTTGACCTTTGAGTTCTGATATTAGCTGCTTGGTTTGGTTCATTTGGTGAATCAGTTGAGGTCGAAGACTGCTTTCTGGGTCAATGTTGTCAAGTGAAGTTCTAATTCTGTTGATTATTTCCTCATATTCGGTCAAGTTGATAACATGGATTAATTTAAAATTTCCATTGATGATTCGTCCATTGCCTTGTTTGAGAGTTATTATTGGTGTGGTATATTTGTAGATGGTAAGTGAGCTTGTCAAGCCCAATATCCAGAAACTGGAAAGAAGAGATTATTGCGTTAAATTTTTTATTTGAGTCTTGTGGACCCTTTTTCCGGAGGTGGTGGTAATTGTGACTCGATTATCTTTGGCCACAGTTTCTTCTTTAAATCTGGGTTTCTCTTTTCCTTGTATCTGCTTGATTGTAGTGTATATTGTTTCCCCAGGTTTATATTTTCTTGGTTTATTTCTCTTTGCGTTTTCCCTAGAGATGTTAGTTTTTTGGTTTATCCTAATTTTTTCTGCCACATCCTCGTTGACTTGATCTTTGAAGTCCACAAGATTTTGGTAATTGATTCTCTGCGTTCTCCCAAAAAATATGTCGCAAGGTTTATGTTGGATAACCGAATGTATTGAGTTGTTATAGCGATCTACTGCGATGTTAACTAGTTCTTTTATGGTTAATTCCTTATATTCCATTTGAAGACATCTTATTATCTCGATGATAGTAGAATGCACTCTTTCGATGGCTCCATTTACCTCACTTCGCTGGGGCGGTGTTAAGTATATTTCTATCCCCAAGGTTTTTAGATAGTCCATTACGATGGGACTTACGAAACTCCCCTCATTATCCATTACTAATAATCTGGGAATTGTGAAGTAATGCAGAATTTTGATTATTTTGTCTCTGATGTAAAGAACGGATTTGTTGTTGATGTGGAAAAACTTTGTAAATTTAGAGAATTTATCCATGCATGATATAAATTTTTCATTCTTTGTCTCGATTATATCCATATGGAGTATTTCTGTTGGATATGTTGGAACCGGCGTTTCTTGGAGCTCGACTCGATTTGGGTGTCTGTCATATTTATTTGTATTACAGATGCTGCAGGTTTTGGTATATTTTTTTATTAGGCTGGTCATTCGTGGAAAATAGTACCGTTCTAGGATTTGATCCTTGTTCTCAGCGTGATTTCTGTGTGCTCGATTATGCTCCTCTGTTATAATTTTGAATTTATTTTCCTCGTTGCTGACGTCTTGGACCACTCTTTGTGTTAGACGTAACTTCAATCCCGGGAACTGTTCTTTGAAAACGTCTTGTAACATTTGGATGTGTTCTTCGGGTATTTTTATGCCATTGATGATGGTTGGATGGAGATTATCCCTTAGGATTTTTGTAAGAGTGTCCTTATTTTTTTTCCGGTAGGCTAATGTAATGCCTATGATAAGTAGGATGTGGTTCTTCGTGACAATCAATATATTTGCCTGTCTTGATTATCAGTTGGTTTCTGAAGACGTTTATAGGTGCTTCGCAGTACTGTATTAGGTCTGTGCTGTCTTCTTCAGCGCTGTGTATCGTGGAGGTTGATGATAGGGTGTTGACCTCTAGTTCTAATCTCGATAAGGCATCAGCTACTTTGTTGGTACACCCAGGTTTGTATATGAGTTCATAGTTGTACTCTTCCAATCGGGCCTTCCATCTTTTTAATTTTGCGTTATTATTTTTAGTACTTAGTGCAAATGTGATCGGCTGATGGTCCGTGAGGATTTTAATTTTTTTCGCTCCGTACAGGTAATTTCGTAAGTTATCTAATGCCCAAATGATTGCTAGCATCTCTTTTTCATTGACCGCATAGTTCTCTTCGGTCTTGTTTAACGATCTGGATATATATGTGATTGGTCTGTCCTTTCCGATGTCACCCTGTGATAATACGGCACCAATTGCATAATCTGAGGCGTCGGTAGTAAGTATAAAAGGTTTATCGAAGTTTGGAAAGATTAGTATCTCAGTGGATGCTAAAACCTCTTTGATCTGACGGAATGCTTGGAGTTCTTTTCCTGTTAAGCTGATTTTCACTTTTTTTGATTGTGTTGCTTTAATTTGTGCGTTTTCGCCTATAGTGAGGTTGGTTAAGGGCTTGGCGATTTTCGCGAAGTCTCTAATAAAACGTCGATAATACGATGCGAGTCCAAGGAATGATTTTAACTCTTTTAAATTATCTGGGCTCTTTAGGTTTCGTATAGCCACTACCTTCTTTAAATCTGGCCTGGTTCCTTGGTTTGTTATGATGTATCCTAGGAATTCTGTTTCTGTTTTCATGAATTCCGTTTGGTCAAGGTTGACACGTAGGTTAGCTTTTTCAAGTTTCGAGAATACTCTTTTGACATTAATAAGGTGTTCTTCTTCGGTTTTCCCTCCGAATATGATGATGTCGTCAATATATACATAGCAGATGATTCCGATGAATTCTTTCAATACGTCGTCTATCATTTTTTGGAATATAGCTGGCGCATTTTTTAGTCCGAAAGGTAGTCTTAAGAATTCATATTTTCCATTCACCGTGGAAAAAGATGTTTTCGGAATATCCTTTTCTATCATCCTGATTTGGTGAAATCCTGATGTAAGGTCGATGGTTGTAAAAAACTTTGATTTTCCAAGATTTGCCAATGTGTTTGATATGTCAGGAATTGGATATGTGTCTGACACCGTGACGGCGTTTATTCTTTTAAAATCGACGACTATCCTATATTTTTTGATGCCTGATGCATCCAGCTTTTTTTCAACTACCCAAATTGGTGAGTTGTATGGGCTTTTAGACGGCCTTATGATTTCGTCGTTTAGAAATTGGTCTATTTGTTTCTCCACTTCGTGTCTCATGCTGACTGGATAGGGATAGGATTTCGTGTAGATTGGTTCATCTGTTGTTGTTTTTATTTCCGCTTTTACGTTAGTATTAATTGTTTCAGTATTATTGACTGGTTTAAATAGTGTTTTGAATTTTGCCACGATTTCTTTGAGGTTTTGTCTGGCTTCTGAGGATAAGTGACTATCCCGAACTTCGATGTTGTTTACTTGAACTGAGTGTTTTTCCTTAAGTGGAATTTTGATATTTGGGGTTATGGTTAAAATGTTATGTTTCCGGTCGATAATAGCTCCAAGTTTTTTTAGAGTGTCGTCCCCGATTATTCCGTCGAATGTTTTTAAACCAGGTAATACAAAAAACTCTATTAATGTGTCAATTCCAATGCATTTGAAAAATTGTCCGGATATTTTTTTACTGATCTTGATGTCCCCTCCCGCTGATTTTATTTTAAACGGGACATTAGTGGGAATGGATCCTTCAGCTAGTTCAGGTTTGATGAAATTCTTGTTGGCTCCCGTGTCAATTAAAAATTTGAGGATGTTATTTTTTGCTGTTTTGTACTCTAGGTATGGTATGCTAGAGAGGCTTTCTCCATAAAATTTATCTCTGAGTTTATTTCCTCAGGTTCGTCTTCTAATGTCTCGATATCCGTATTTTCATTAATTAACTGATTATATTCCTCTTCCTCCTGTGTATCCAAATGATAAATTCTTTGCTGTCTTTGGGGTTCGCCGTAGCTTGGATGTTCTATTTTTGGTTGATGGTTATTATGATATGCTGGTCTATTCATGTAATTTACGCGTTTGGTTTGAATTGACTGATCAATTTCCATTGGTGTTGCAGGTTTCGGATAAATTGGCCTAGGTGGTATTTGTTGAATCGGATTTTGATTGTTGTATGATGTTTGGTTGTTATAATGTTGATTATTGTATACCATGTTTTTCCGTTGCGGTGGTATTAAATTGTGGATTACTCGTGGATTATGTGAATTGGTATACGAAACTTGGTTGACCGAGTTATTAATTCGTGGATTTTGTGGGTTGATATACGAAAATTGGTTGATTGGAGCTGTTACCGAGTTATTAACGTTCTTTTTCTGAATCGTCAAATTCCTGAAATTCATGTTTTGAATCTCAAGGCAGGACCCATATGCTTCCGGAAGTGTGGTCGGTTTTTGGATGATTAACATTCGTGACAATTCTCCATTTAACCCTCTGACAAAAACATCCAAAGCTCGATTCCTGTAGTTTTCGACTAGGACGCTGATGGTTTCTGTCGAATAATCCTCCGTTTTTATCTTATTTACTATCAATGAGAATTGATGATTCACATTGGCATAAAATTCATCGATTGACATATTTCTTTGTACAAGGTTATTTAATTGATGTTCTAACGTTCGAAGATCTCTCTTATCTGCGTAGTGGAGCGACAGGAACTTTTTTATAGACGCCCACTCATCATCGAAGATGTTATATGATATTAATGCCGCATCGGCGTTTCCTCTAATCTTTTGCCGTATGTGTTGCAGTATTGCTCTATAGATTGGTTTAGTGCGTACAATGTTATAATCTCGTAGAATGTTCTCGACATTGTGCACCCAAGAGATATATTGAGTTGGATTTCCATCGAACTGTTGTAGTTCCTTCACGCAGTCAGGTAACTTACTTATGTCCTTAAGCTCTTGTTCGTTTTGTGGGACTGCGAATATTGTTGTTGCAGCTGGATTTATAGGTTTCTCCAGTATCTCGAGTCTCCGCTCGATTTGTTTGGTGAATTCAATTTGAGCATTTAGGGCTCCGGTTATTTTTGTCAATGCAGCTTGGATTTGATCTAATTTTTGATCCACTGGTGTCGTCATTATGATGTTTCACTTTTTATTATTATATTTTAAATTTTGTTTATATTAGTATCGTTGATTATTATGATCACTATTTATTGTTGTAATTGAAAAAAATGTTTAGTTACTTTTATTATTACTTGTTATTATATTCACTTTTTATTATTGTTTATTCTGTAATTATTATTATAAAAGTATATTTAGTTACTATTATTATCGTTATTATAATTACTTTTTATTATTAAAATTCTCGTTATTATTATAATTACTGTTTCTTATTTTTTATTTTTTTTATTTTGTTATTAATTTTTACTTACATTAAAATTAAGAGGCTTTTCATGGCCTATTTGTGGATTAGTTTTGCCACAAAGGTCTTTATAGTGCACAGCCGGTTTTCGTACACTCGGAACCCGCACGTGTGTCTTCTAAATAAATGGATATGCTGTATTTCTCCCGTTTGGCGATGTTGCGTTGATATTTGTAACCCGCCTACTAATGGTACAAACTTTATCACGGTTTATTTAGTTTCACTACTTCAGTGGAACGGCTTTAGCTATGTTCTTATGTGTACAGCCTTTAAAATTTGTGGTAAAAAAAACGGTTATGTTCTCGTGGGTATAACTTCTGTTTTTAACCAAAAACTGTCGTTCTTTAATTTTAGATATTTTTCAGCAGGGGTTTGCTGATTTAATGATCTTTTTTATTTTTCACTTTTTTGTTACTTGCACTTTATATTATTTTATTAATATTTAACGCCAGGTCCCTGTTTCGGCGCCAGTTAAGAGTTTTACTCGAAGATTATATAAAAAAAATGAATTTATTTTATTATTTTGTGTTTATCTTTTACATTTCAAACTAAAACTAACTTACTTTCAAAATATGTTAACATTTTATATATAAAAAATTGCTTAATAAGTAAATTATAATATTCTCAAATAACTAGAACATGTCTGCGCGTGTTCTTACATGTGTTTTCCTTTTAAGCTGATTTAGCGTCTTTAGGTGATGCGCGTGTTTGCAATTTATGTTGAATTGCAATTCTAGTTGTGTTAACTTCTATTATGTTTTGACGTAAGCTTTTCAGTTCTTAATTTATAAGTTACCTTGGGCGACCATAAAGTGAACTAGGGTAGCCCGCCAATTGAAAGATAAGATGAACATAAAAATTGTATTTATTTTTTAAATTAAACTGCTCTCTGAGATTTCAACCCTCAACCTCAAGGCACCAAAAACAAAGAACAACTCCAGAAAAACCAAGAAAAATTGTATTTAATGCAGTTGATTGACGGTTCTTCTACAATTTGCTTTATATTCTAATGGAATGTTGCACTAAAATTGCTGTATTACAAATCAATGCAAATTGTATCAAACTAATTTTTAATGCAAGCTCTGTATCATTTTGTGATACAGCCTTGCACTGGACTTATATGTAATACAATTTGCATTACAAATGAATAAAACATTCATTTTTAAATTAACACGTCCTTTTGTTTGTAGAAGCTTTTGATCGACTAAAGTGCTTTACCCATTGAAAAACGAAAAGAAAAATCGGATTAAGTTTTTTCGATATAATTCCAAAATTATTGCTTTGTTTTCGCTAAAAACTTCTCGTTTTTGACCGAGTGTACCATACAATACTATTTTCAATTAAAAAATTTCCAAAAAAAATTTTAATTAGCTGAGAAAATAAATATTTAAATTTTTTCGTCCGAAAAAAATTGTTTAGAACCGAAAAAATTAAATTTTCATTTTCTCAGCCAATTAAAATGTTTTTGAATTTTTTAAATTGAAAATGGTATTGTAGGGTATACTCGATCAAAAACGAGAAGATTTTAGCGAAAATAAAGCAATAATTTTGGAATTATATCGAAAAAACTTAATCCGATTTTTCTTTTCGTTTTTCAATGGGAAAGCACTTAATAGTACATTCTTAATTCTTTGCATCTCCTTTTCCGCCCGTTAAAATTAAAACACAATATAGAATAATAAGCGTATTATAACGAAAATGGAATAAACAATAAGATTAATTGTTTCATAATAGCATGCATGCATAGTCATTCCATCATAGAAGAATTACTAATTGTAATTCTTCTATGGTACCATCCAAGAGAATTAGATATAAAGAGAGATAATTTGTATGAGCGAAAAATGTATGAGAAATTCAAATCCATATTGTATTTTGTATACAAATAATTTATGCATTTTAAAGAGAGGAATATATAAAATATAACTGTCCCTATCTATCCTTTCAATTTCTTATGTGGAAAATAAATATTATCATTCGCATAACATTATTTTCGAAAAAAGGCGTGAACCATTCTTTAAAACAAAACAAAGAATTTATTGTTTTGTTAATTTCGGGTTTTATCAAGGAGAAACAGGTACTACAGCAATAAGCTCTCTTATCTCTTTCTATATTATATCGCAATCATATTGTAAAATGGAACAGATCTAAACCAAATTTGAGTACACTTATGTGATTTTCGATTCACCAAAAAAGAGCAAACCGGTTTGCTCTTTCGGCTGTCAAACTGTTCGATTTGTCAAGAAAAGTCACTCGGTCAGCAAAATTGTTGTTGTTTTACGAATCTCGATTTTAAACACCAACATAAATAGAACTGTCATTTTGAAAGCGTCATTTGTGTTTTGTCTTTTTTTTTTGTGTTTCTGTTTATTTTTATATAAATATTTCATATTAAAGAATTAACTTTTTGTTATATTGTTATGTATTTAACGTAAGAGTATCGATCTTTTGTAACAATTATAGCTTATGTTTAAATAAACGTCGGAAACACACACTTATATACCAAGGAGCAACTGTTGGATTCACACAGCAGTAGAGAGTGATATTTCAAAGATTTGGTTAAAAGCGACTCGAGATCGACATTATACATTTTGTTATACTTTCATAGCTACTCGCGTAACATGTGCATGTATACTAAAGGCAGACGAATACATTGAAATACATACACGAATTTTATTTTCTGTCGTACGTAGAACGGCCATTGACACATCTTTATATTTTGATGATCATACTATTTATGTTTCATTTGATGCCTTTTCCTATCCAATTGAGATTAAAATTATAGAATTGCGATACTTGCGAATGCAACATTTTGTTTTATAGATTTTAGGGAATATCAAAATTAATGAACAAATTTGTTAATCACATTTTTTATACATAAACAAATATTCATTGGATTTGTATTGAATAAAAAAGATGAATATTTACAAACTTCTCGTTGCAAACACGTCCATTCATACATTATGTTTACTAGTCATCCTTTTCAATTTGTATAGACAATAACGAATAAAAATAGCAACCAAGTAGGCTGGGCTAAATTGAAACGTAACATTTTCTGTCAAAACCAACATTACAAGACAGTATACATATATATAGTACCTACATATATATTGATGTATTATAGAATGGAATAACCACATTTCACAACGCAATTACAAAACATCGAATTTTGGATCATTGAAAGCGCCTACTGAGAAGTACGCTGAAATGGTTCTCAGAATTGAAAATATTTTTGAGCCAGTGTGTAGAATACAATGTCACTTGGCTAATACTTGCAAAACAATTACAAATATATGCCTTTCTGTTGTTGAGAAAGAGTTTGATTCATTGCTATCACCGACACATAACGATGCATGTTTTGAACATATAAAACTGTTAATAAAATATTTAATACTCATTTTAACAAGAAAAATTTGTAAAGTGTCCGTTTTTAAAGGTGATTTCAAAAAATCCAAATGTCAAGGCTGCAAAAAGATTAAAAATTTTACATGCTAGTAAATAATTTAAAGATATTATTTATCGTTTCCAAACCTGAATTAATATTTTTAATGAATGACATTTTTAAAACTAATTTACAATGTTTATAATGTTTGAAATAGATTTTTAAAATTTAAATACATTTCTAAATTACCGAAATTTTCGACTAATTTCAAATGCATTTTATTTAAATCAAAATTTGTAAAATTTCGACTATTCGGTTACCAATTGTTTTCGTTCATTCCCATGCATTTCCAAATGTGGTTTAATTTTTCTCCCTGAAATGGTTCCTACTTGTCACATAGATTTTTGAATTTTGTATGTCAATCATTCCATTAGTTCCATATCAATTTTGTCACGCGTACGTAACGTACATTTGTTTACATATCTCATTTTGTTTATTCTATGTTAGATTCAATCTGCCGAAATAAAATCTAGGGTTTGACAGTTATTGACAAAAGTTAAAAACCTGACTGCACAGTTATAAAACACTTATACAAATTGAAATATGTCACTGTACGAAACGCGGAATCCGTGATGTATATGTACATTATTATACAAGATCAACCAAATAATTTATGATTGTAGACTATTTCAACAATAATATAGCACCCTGATTCTCTAAAAACCAAGATAATGTGTAAACATGCAAACTTGTGAAAAGCAAAGCTTACTTTTATGAGTTTGGAGTGTTTCGATGTTATTTTAATAGTAAATCAAATCAAGAAATAGCTAACTAATAAAAGTAAGCTTTGCTTTTCACAAGTTTGCATGTTTACATATTATCTTATTTTTTAGAGAATCAGGGTGCTGGTATTGATATGCATACACAGAAGTATGCAAACACATAAAATGTTACATTTTAATTTAGCACAGCCTACTTGGCCGCTATTGCCAATTCTTATTTTTTATACAAATTGAAAAGGATGAATAATTAACAAATTTGTTCATTAATTTTGATATTCCCTAAAATCTATAAAACAAAATGTTGCATTCGCAAGTATCGCAATTCTATAATTTTAATCTCAATTGGATAGGGAAAGCAACAAATGAAACATAAGTAGTATGGCCATCAAAATATAAAAGGTGTGTCAACGACCGTTCTACTTACGACAGAAAATAAAATTCTTATATGTATTTGCAATCTATTCGTTAGCCTTTAGTATACATGCACATATTATGTGAGTAGCTATGAAAGTATAACAAATTTTATCAGTATAATCAATATATCATATAGATTTGGTTGAGATCTGTTCCATTTTACAATATAATTGCGATATAATCTAGAAAGAGATACGAGAGCTTATTTCTGTAGTACCTGTTTCTCCTTGATAAAACCAGAAATTAACAAAACAATAAATTGTTTGTTTTGTTTTGGAGAATGGTTGACGCCTTTTTACGAAAATAATGTTACACGAATGATAATATTTATTTTCTACATAAGAAATTGAAAGGATAGGGACAGTTATATTTTATATATTCCTCTCTTTAAAATGCATAAATTATTTGTATAAAATATGGATTTAAATTTCTCATACATTTTTCGCTCATACAATTTTTCTCTCTTTATATCTTATTCTCTATTGTACCATTATGTATTACTAAAAAAAGGAATAACCACTAAATAATTCAGCAATTGTCTGAAAATATTTGAATAATTGGTTGATTCTGAGTAATACTGTTCTAATTCATATTAAAATTATATAGAGGGTGACCCATTTTAAAAGAGCCACCCAAGTAACTACCAGGGGAAGGCCTAAATTAAAAAAATTGTAGGTAAAAAGGTAGCAAAATTTTTGCGAGGAAAATCAAACGATGGCCTTCAATTTTTCCTGAAGATCTTGTCGATATTGGTTTTTATGAAATCACCTATTTTTTACACTGGATTTTGAAATATAATAATGTATGGCTGGACGTGGAATTTTACTCGCTTTCAGAATCTAAAGTCAAAAATAGGTAAAAGCTAATTGACCAGCTACCCTGGTTGAGGAGTAACATATTTAGGTGGATCTCGGTCACCGAGTGTCACCCTGTAAATATTTTCAAATTTATCTTTTTTGCAATCCTGATGATTGGTATAATTCACCCGTTGTTTTTGCTCCTAACATAGAATGTTCTCCAGGTTCATACCGTTTATTCCTTGGATATTGCTAAGTACTAGCTCCTTCTCGCATAAGTTAAGATCACCAACAAGTGTGTTTTTGTCTTGGAAATAGTGAATGAAAAATTCTTGAGCTCCCTACAATTGGGAATCAAACTTTATTCTGGCTATGGCGAGATTTTGTTTAGTTGAGAATAATAATTAAATTTTGTCCAACATCTCCTTAAGGCTGAGCTGGATATGTTCTGTGTTTGGCAAAAACCGCTTAATTACTTTCTCTCGTAATTTTTTATAACTTATTTTCGCGATCTTAACACACTACTCCTTCTCCAAACGAGCTTTTAATATACTTTCTTAATCTTTGTTGATAACCAGGAATAACACTAGACGGTTCTTTTTCCACTACTTTTTAAATAATTTAAACTGATTAGCACTTGTTTTAGAATAATTAAGAGTACACCCCACATGGAGGAGAATACTTGCATTTTGAAGAATATTTTCAAATCGTCGATTTTGTGGAATAAAACACTCAGTTTTAAATTAACACGCCCTTTTATTTTAGAAGCATATGATCGTCTAATGGATATTACTGGTATACTCAACATCTTTTTATCTCCTGTTCCGTTCGCCCATCCTAAAACAAAACCATATAGAATAAGTGTACTATAACGAAGATGAAACAACCAATGAGAGTAATTGTTTCATTGTAGAAATCCGTAGTCGTACCATTATGTAGTACTAAATAGAGCAATAATGTATTGAAACATAAGCGGAGTTATTAGTACTATGCGCCTGCATAACAGGCCATCATTATCATCTATGTTATATTTATTGACTTACTGACCACACGATTCGTAGTAAACTTTTATTTTTAAAATTTTATAAATTTGGGTTTGAGTAAACAGTGTGATTATGTCGAATCGCATAAAAAACGCGACATAAAATTAATAATGGCTAAACAATTTTTGGACGATTATTCATTTTTTAATTTCGTTTTATTTTTAATTAAATTTTGCATTTACCAGTATTTGCACAAGAACGGGAAAATTTGTGTCAGCAGCCGCCGCGCGGGCCAGTGGCCTTATTGCTTTATTTTAGTGCGCTTCATTTCCAAATCATGGTCTAGCCTTCAGTGGCTACTGATCTAAACTTTCTGATGGGCGTGTATATTCTGGAAAAAGGAAAATTTAATTTTGGAATCAAAACGATAAAACATTAAAGAATTGACTACATAGGAATTATCCCTATTTGCTTTCCTAGGGGTAATCGTTTTTTAAGAACAGCGATCAATTTTTAATGGGTTGAATAACAGTTCAACACTCACTTGACTGTATTGCCTTTCTTGTCTATAGCGGAGATTTTTGTAACTAGAAAAGAATAAATTCTCAATTTTGCAAAAGTGTTAATAAAGAATTTTCGTCCGACTTTCCCAGAATGTTTCCACCTTTAAAGAATATTTTTGCAAAGCCTCAAACCAGTTTTTTATCCAAGCCTAGCGATTGATGAATTGTACACCATCCATGAGGCTACGTGACGTGACACCGCAAGATTTCTATTGTGCAAAACACAATTGGAATAGTTACCGTATTTACAGCGAGTGCAACCGCCCAAACCTAAAATGAAGAATCGTCCAAAAATTGTGGGTCCAATTTTAAAGTGATTTTCCATTGTTTGGTTGCTTCACGTTTTCAATATTTTGCCTTTTATACTACTGTTACAGATAATTATTTCTTAGGAAGAATGTTTAAATTAATATTTGCAAACACTTCAACTAAGTCAGTGTAGATTTGATGAAAATTGTCAAAAATGTATTTTCAGTGTATTCATCAAATTATTTTGTTGTCAGTTTCATTACCCTTAAATTATTCTTAAAGAACAGAAAATATAATTCTTTTCACAGTCAACTTTCAAGTCTCGCGAAAACTTTGCTAAGGAATTTGAATTCAAAATTGAAAGCTAAGTTAATTATAATAAATGTTACTTTATTAACTCTAATTAATAATTGGTTTTAGGTGACTAATATTAGTGTATTCAACAACGAGATTTTGGAAGAACGTATTTGGAAAGGGGGCAAGGAAATAAGGTGGCAGGGGTGATTGTCGTAAAAAAATCGAATTAGACCAGGAAAAAATTGGAATACTCGGAAATATTTGCTGGTTTAATTCCAAGAAAAAAAAAAAAATTGCTCAACTTGGAAATAATTAGAATTATTCAGTTGTTTGGAATCTGAAGTTCCGGATTTATTGTGTTTTATTCAAAATTAAATTTTCCCTTTTCCAGATAATGAATCCAAGCTTGGAAAAATTGTGTAATAAAACTCTTAAAGTTATTTTTTTTCTCGAGTCTAATTCAATTTTTTTAGAAATTTAATTCTTGCGACCTTATTTCGCAATTACCTAATTTACTAAGCTTTAATCTGGTATCTGGTATTTTCTTGTTTGGAAAAACAGTGTGTCATTGCATATTCACATTAAGGCAAGTAGATCGAAAAAATTCCAAAGCGAAGCCCGACTAGATTAAACAAACTAATATGTATAAATGGATTATCTACCACAAATATAATATTATAACAATGCTATCAAATAAAGCTTTCATAAAGTACTGCACCTGCTTTCGAGTATCTAATCCTCATCGGTTATGAATGAATGATTTAGTGTAAGCATTTAAATTAAATGTTTCTAGTGCTTTTCCTAACATTTCCAAATGCTTTATTTGTATGTCTCCTATTCAAGATATTTAACTAAATATTTATTTAGGATACTTTGATTCTAACAACTTTAATGGACATTATAAAGCACTAAGACGTATTTATGACCCTAAAAAAATCGTTAACTAAGAACGTTTGCCACAACTGGTTGTGTATTTTGCCGAAAAATGGATAAATCAGTTAATTCGCTTGTATTCGCCTGTCAATATACTTATATATTAAGAAGTCACGGAAATCATGTTTTAATTTTATGATTTTTAGGTTTTGAATGTGTAGTACTGAAATTTATGGAATATAATTTTTTGTTGTTTTTTAAGATATAGAGTGTGAAATATATAAAAATTTCACGTACGTGGTGTTGCATTTATTGCTATAGGAACAAAAAAGTAATTATCCGAAAATTATAAAATTGGGCTCATTTTAAAAATGAATGAATGCGGGACGCTTCAAACTACAGATTTTACTGTCACCCGGTACAATCTTTTTTTCCAAAGTGAAAAAAGAAGGTGGCAATTAATTGTAAAATTAACGAGTCAGTAAAACTATTTTACAAAACACAAATTTAAAAAAAAAAAATGCCATCCAGCACAAATTGGGAGAAGAGAAATAAATTCGTTGTGGTATTACTTTATTGAATACTTTTTCGGAAATATTAACTTCACATAAATAAAAATTGAATAGAGAGCGCAAACACACAAATAATATATTTACGCCTGCACTATGCACTTCCTTGCTTCAACAAAATTCTTCAGAAGGCCCATTTTCATCATTAGCGAAATATACCTGTTCGATCAAATTGTTCGTATTTTGTAGAATAAATCCACGAATTGAGCAGATATATAGGGTAATATTTTTAGGCGAATTCCCATTCCTACGAATGAAAATTCCTTCCAGACCTAATTTTGGTTGCGTTTTTTTTGTGAAGAGGAAAGGCATGAATTAGGGGCCTATTTCTTTATTCACAACGAGCAGTGTAGTGTACAAATTGTCATTGTTTCTCCAAGAGAAAACGACCAAAGCAGACAAGGTAAAACATTGCACCGCACTACACCGAGCCGCACCAAACGAACACACCTTCGAACGTTTAATTGTTGAGTACCTACTAGTGTGTTGTTTCAATTTAATTAAACTTAAAAAGTTGCAAAATATCGAAGTATCCGAATTCACCATTCAAAACAATAATACTCGTAGTTCTAAATTGTGTGTTATGTGGGCGTACCATAAGTAGTATTTTTGAGTTCACTAATGACTTTTGTTGCAGATATTGTTCATACTAGAAGATCGAGGTGGTCGAAATATCGGAGTTTAATATTCGTTGGTCACACAAGATAGACTACCTTACAACTCCACGTCGATTTCGAAATGAACTACTACGTCTTAAAGCCTATTAGATAAATCTTTCAGTTCTCTACAGTACTTCTTTCTACACATAACTTGGATATTACAATGAAATGTGTACCCTCTTAATTGTAGTGCAGTACAGGAACAAAGCGGTATGCTTAATAAATTTCTTCCCACAATCTTTATGAGTTAAATTTAATCACAATTTCAATTTGCACGTACTTTAATTGTTTACAATCCTAAATTTGCCCCCACTTGAAAATACATCACCTATAAAATTTAAACATTCTCATCAAATGTCGTACCATCCGCTTTAAATAATTAATCCGTTTAATCTACCTCGTTTTTGGATCATCACCCCTTGCTCACAAAAAATAAAAATCTCATCAGACAACCAAAATTTTTATTGGAATCGATTTTCGTAAAAAAAAAAAACAACACAAAACGCTAAAGTATGAGAAAATGTAATCAACAAAGTCGGGCGAAGGGAGGAGGACATTTGATGGTGATTTGGTTAAAAGTCATAAAAATCAATTTTTTTGTTTTTGTTTCGCTTTATATAGTGAAAAAAAATTTAATTGAAAATAAAAGTTGAAGAAAAATTGTTTATCCGTTTTGCAGACGACAAATTTGCGCTGCTATGTACTTTACAGTTCATCTAAACTTTATCCATTATTATTTCTTTTTAATTTTTTATTTAACACAAACATACACACACACATATATTCAAAGACAAAAATGTATTGAGCTTTTTCCAAGCTTTAAGCTTCCGACCAAAATAATGGAAATTGGAAAAGCGAGGGAGCAAATTTACGGTGCCTCATCCAGCACATCCGTAAAATTTCAGCTTTAAAAGACTCCTTTTCAATAAAATAAAAATACAAAGTGAAAAGTTCACAGCATGATTAAGTAAAAAAAAAAAAACCATCTCTACATGTATGTGTAAACAGTTATTTCGACAAATTATAATTCTTGTAATTTTTATTTTGTTTTCCCATTTCCTTTGTATTTTGGTGTACAAGGCGTCAAGCTGTCGTTGAGATTTTCGCAATCAAAATCATTTTTGATTTTCTATTTTCAACATTTTTTTCCTGCTCTCTATGTTTCAACCATGAAAACAAAAAAATAAATAATTGTAAAACTTTGAGCCATATTTTTAGCCATTTTTCGGGTTTGGTATAAAGCAAACAAAAAAAAAAAAAAAAAAAATCAAAATGGGGAAAAAATGTTGGACAGTACCAAAAAAAAAAAAAAGTGAACAAAACGGAATGAAAGGGAACAGCTTATAAACTTCTTGATACTTTCGAACCCATTTTACTGTCATTTTTATTAAATTACATTCGTTTGGTATTGTTGTTGGCCTTTGGTATTTGATTAAAATTTATTTGCGGAAAACTGAAAGACGACGGCGAACATTTTGGTTGTCGTTTACGAAAAAAAAATAATAATAATAATAAAATCTTTGGGAAAGCTTATGTATTCCACAAATTCTATACAACACATGAAATATTTGATTTATATTGAACATTTTTAATTTGGGTCACAACATTTACAGTTTTAATAGAAATATTTTTTTTATATTCATCGTACATATGTACATATACATATATGGAGGAATGGTTCTGGTCGTACATACAATATATGCTGTCCCAATTAAATATTTTTCTTTTACTATAGAACAGTTATTCAACGAATTTCTATTTATAACTTGCCTCCATCATGTCAGTCGTAATGCATAATAAACTAAACGTCATTAAGAGCGACGAAAATGTGTATTGCCTTATAATATACGAATATATTAAATCTTATAAGGAATTGATAAATGGAGAATTACATTTGCAAATAGTTCAACCCCAAATCAAATTGGTATTCTTATATTCACACAATTTTGCTTTGTTAATGAGGGAATGTTTAATACGGCACTATTCTGAATTGAAAGTGTACGAATTGTATTCTGGATTTCTCTAATTTCCATAGATAGTTTCATAAAAGATAACTTCAAATTATTTTCGACATCTTTAGTGAACAATTTGAGGGAATTAAGGAAACTAAAGCCAAAAACTATATAAGATTTCATAGAGACGTCTCATGTCGAACAAACAAAAATTCAAATTAGTTGAGTATAGAAAACACCTATTTGGGTGTAGAAATTATATTTCGAACAATACAGTGAGCCCCTATACAATATACTTAAAATCACAAAAAATAATTCTCTCTTTGAGTAAATTTACTCTCCAACTAATGCGAGATTGCGTTGAGCGAGGTAAACAATATCACAATATCTATTCAGAAAAGTTTTCTTGTGTTAAAGTAGTACTGGAACATCGGTAAACATGATTTAAACAAGGTTATCTCGATCTATCGGGTCACGTGTTCGTGACGTAATACAATTCGGCCACGTGTATATAAATAAAGAGAGAGAAAGCAAATGAATTATTTTTGTTTCAAGTTTTTGTTTTTTAAAGTTTTAATTTGATCACTTGTTGTTGTAATTTATATGTCTCTTTTATTTCTAGAATAGTGTGTCGTTACAAATAATAAAAAAATGGTCATTTGCTTACATATTTAGAGCCAACCTGGTATTTATTGAATCATGACCGGTGAATAAAGGGACTATATGATGTTTATTTATTATTTGTATCTTGTTTATATGAAAATAAAGCGAATTTTTGAAACTGGCAATGGGTTTTCACTGTCTTCTGTGTTATTTATTGTGTGCTTTGCCAGTATGACTAAATGTGGGATTCTAAATTGATTTTTAGATGTGACTGAAATTTTGCCACGAAGTTTGGAAATTGGTTATTTATTAACCAATTCTTAACTAATGGAAGTGGGATTCTACAGTGATTTTTAGGTGAAATTCTGAAATATGCCCAATTAAGATGCATTTTTAGATTAAGTTCTGAAATATGGCTAAGGAACTAGCCTATTTTTTAACCGATTTTGATGAAATTCGACATGTGCGATAAAAATGGGATTCTAAAATAATATTTGGGAGAAGCTCTGGAATATCGCCTATAAGGAAGAAACTCGGTAAGTTCTCAACCGACTATAGTAAAATTCGACATGTAAGATGGGAATGGGATTCTTAAATTATATTTCGAAGAAGCTCTAGAATATGGCCAACTAATGGGATTCTAAAATGATTTTTAAATGAAGTTCTGAAATATGGCCAATTAGGAAGGAACTCAGCAATTTCTTAACGGAGTATTATGAAATTCGACGTGTGCGTTGAAAATGGGATTCCAATATGATATTTGGGAGACGTTCTGGAATATTTCCTATTAGGAAGGAACTCGGTTAGTGCTCAACTGATTATGGTGAAATTCGACATGTAAAATAGAAATGCGATTCTAAAATGATATTTATAAGAAATTCTAGAATTTGGCCTATTAGGAGGCCAAGTAGGATGGAACTTGCGTATTTCTGCGATTTTGATGAAACAGGATTTATACGATTGAAATGGGATTCTATAATGATTGCTAGGTGAAGTTCTGAAATATGGCCAATTAAGAAGAAATTCGGTAATTTTTTAACAGAGTTTTAAAAAATTCAACAAGTACAATGAAAATCGGATCCTAAATTGATTTTTAGATGAAGTTCTGAAATATGCCCAAGTTGAATGGAACTAGCCTATTTCTTAACCGATTTTGATGAAATTCGAGATGTGCGATTAAAATGGGATTCCAAAATAATATTTAGGAGAAGTTCTAGAATATGGGTTTTAAGAAGGAATTCGGTTAGTTCCGAACCGATTTTGGTGAAATTACATATGTGCGATGGAAAGAATTGTAGAATCCCCATTCTACAGTGATTGTTAGATTAAGTTCTGGAATATAGTCATTTAGGAAGGAACTAGGTTAGTTCTTAACGGAGTATTTTACATGTGCGTTGTAAATTAGATTCTATTTAAGAACAATTCTTAACAAATTGAAGTGGGATTCTACAGTGATTTTTAAGTGAAATTCTAAAATATGCCCAATTAAGATGCAATTTTAGATAAAGTTCTGAAATATGGCCAAGGAACTAGCCTATTTCTTAAACGATTTTGATGAAATTCGACATGTGCGATAAAAATGGGATTCTAAAATGATATTTGGGAGAAGCTCTGGAATATCGCCTATTAGGAAGGAACTCGGTTAGTTCTCAACCGATTATGGTAAAGTTCGACATGTAAGATGGGAATGGGATTTTTAAATGATATTTCGAATAAGCTCTAGAATATGGCCAACTAATCGGATTCTAAAATCATTTTTAAATAAAGTTCTGAAAGATGGCGAATTAGGAAGAAACTCAGCAATTTCTTAACGGAGTATTATGAAATTCGACGTGTGCGTTGAAAATGGGATTCCAATATGATATTTGGGAGACTTTTTGAAATATGGCCTACTAGGTACGAACTCGGTTAGTTCTCAAACCGATTATGGTGAAATTCGACATGTAAAATGGAAATGCGATTCTCAAATGATATTTCGAAGAAGCTCTGGAATATTGCCAATTAGGAAGCAACTCAGTTCTCAACTGATTTTGATGAAATTCGACACATAAGATGGAAATCTGATTCTAAAATGGTATCTGCGAGAAATTCTGGAATATGCCCTATTAGGAAGGATCTCAGTTAGTTCTCAACCGATTATGGTGAAATTCGATATGCACGATATAAATGGGATTATAAATCGATTGTTTGAAGTTTTTCTGGAAAATTGCAAAATTTAAAGGAACTCGGTTATTTACTAACCGATTATGATGAAATTCGATATGTTGTAAGGAAGTGGGATTCTACAATGCTTTTTAGGTGAAGTTCTGGTAGGGCCAAGTAGGATGGAACTACCCTATTTCTTAACCAATTTTGGTGAAATTCAAGATGTGCGATAAAAATGAGATTCTAAAATGATATTTAGGAGAAGTTCTGGAATATGGCCTAGTAGGAAGGAACTCGGGTAATTCGCAACTGACTATGGTGAAATTTGACATGTAAGATAATAATGGGATTCTTAAATGATATTTCGAAAAAGCTTCAAAATATGGCCAATTAGGAAGGAACTCAGTTAGATCTCAACCGATTTTGGTGAAATTCGACAAGGAACTCGGTTATTTCTTAACGGAGTATTGTGAAATTCGACATGTGCGTTGAAAATGGGATTCTAATTTGATATTTGGGGGAAGTTCTAGAACATGGCCTAATAGGAGGCCTAGTAGGATGGAAGTTTCCTATTTCTGCGATTTTGATGAAACAAGATTTTTACGATGGAAATGGGATTCTAAAATGATTGCTAGGTGAAGTTCTGAAATATGGCCAATAAGGAAGAAATTAGGTTAATTTTTAACAGAGTATTATAAAATTCAACAAGTACAATGAAAATCGGATCCTAAATTGATTTTTAGATGAAGTTCTGAAATATGCCCAAGTTGAATGGAACTACATAGCCTATTTCTTAACCGATTTTGATGAAATTCGAGATGTGCGATTAAAATGGGATTCTAAAATGATATTTGGGAGACGTTCTAGAATATGGGTTTTAAGAAGGAATTCGGTTAGTTCTCAACCGATTATGATAAAATTCGACATGTAAGATAGGAATGGGATTTTTAAATGATATTTCGAAGGAGCTCTAGAATATGGCCAATTAGGAAGGAGCTCAGTTAGATCTCAACCGATTTTGGTGAAATTCGACATGTGCGATGGAAAGAATTGTTGAATCCCAATTCTACAGTGATGGTTAGATGAAGTTCTGGAATATGGCCATTTAGGAAGAAACTAGGTTAGTTCTTAACGGAGTATTATGAAATTCGACATGCCCGTTGAAAATGGTATTCTTGAATGTTTTTTGTGAGACGTTCTGGAATATGGCCTACTAGGTTGGAACTCGGTTAGTTCTCAAAGCGATTATGGTGAAATTCGACATGTAAAATGGAAATGCGATTCTCAAATGATATTTCGAAGAAGCTCTGGAATATTGCCAATTAGGAAGCAACTCAGTTCTCAACTGATTTTGGATGAAATCCGACGTATACGATGGAAATCGGATTCTAAAATGGTATCTGCGAGAAATTCTGGAATATGCCCTATTAGAAAGGATCTCAGTTAGTTCTCAACCGATTATGGTGAAATTCGATATGCACAATGGAAATGGGATTATAAATCGATTGTTTGAAGTTGTTCAGGAATATTGTAAAATTTAAAGGAACTCGGTTATTTACTAACCGATTACGATAAAATTCGACATGCAAGATAGGAATGGGATTTTTAAATGATATTTCGAAGGAGCTCTAGAATATGGCCAATTTTAGGTGAAGTTCTGGTAGGGCCAAGTAGGATGAAACTACCCTATTTCTTAACCAATTTTGGTGAAATTCAAGATGTGCGATAAAAATGGGATTCTAAAATGACATTTAGGAGAAGTTCTGGAATGTGGCCTAGTAGGAAGGAACTCGAGTAATTCTCAACCGACTGTAGTGAAATTCGACATGTAAGATAATAATGGGATTCTTAAATGATATTTCGGAAAAGCTGCAAAATATGGCCAATTCCTAATTAGATCTCAGTTAGATCTCAACCGATTTTGATGAAATTCGACAAGGAACTCGGTTATTTCTTAACGGAGTATTGTGAAATTCGACATGTGCGTTGAAAATGGGGTTCTAATATGATATTTGGGGGAAGATCTGCAATAAGGCCTATAAGGGAGGAACTCGGTTAGTTTTCGACTAATTATGGTGAAATTCGACATGTGAAATGGAAATGGGATTCTAAAATGATATTTCGAAGAAGCTCTTGAGTATAGCCAGTTACAAAGGAACTCAGTTCTCAACCGATTTTAGTGAAATATAACATGTGCAAAAAATGGGATTTTTTTTTTAAATTCAAGCTATAATAATCTACTCCAAAATTGTAGAGTTGCGACGAGAATCGATAATTCTGCTTTTAAAGAAACAAAGTTGTTGCAATTTTAAAACACAAAAGATACAAAGTATACCTATCCAGCCGAATACAGCTTAAACATGAGCCGTTCTTGCCGCTCTGCCCAACTAACAATTTTGTAATTTATGAGCCTGATATAAGAGTTAAAATGCATCTTATATTAAACTTTTAAGAGTCTTCTGGCGAACTATTTGGGCATATAAGGTTAGAATAAGCGGCATATAAGGTGCACATAAGTGTCATATAAGGCTCAACCTTCTTGAGAAAGAATGATATAAGTTATAAGAATAGTCGTGAAGTAGTCTTTGGTAAGGTTGTTATCAGAATATACATTCTTGTGTAAGAGCGTTTTAAGACTTACGTTGTATTCCCATTCAAATTCATCGTTATGATCTTAGAAAATTATGTTATAGGATTATACAACTTTAATGATTCTTAATTCAGTTTTATAACAAACTTGGTATTATCATTTGACAAATAAAACAGATAAATTAAATTAAAACAGATAATGCTTCAAAAACTAATTGCTTTTTATATAATTAAAATTTACATTGAAATTAGCATAGAATTTAGCTGCGAATTCAAATTTTTCAATTAAAAATAATAGCTACCTGATCTATTTTTTTTGCGCTCTTAAAAATTCGATTAATAAAATAAAGAATTATTATTATTTAAAAAAATACAAATTATCAAAAAAAATAAATTTCATAAAATGGTCTAATTAAAATACTACATAGTGCTTGTTATGAGAGGAAACTTTATAAAAGCACTTGCTAAGTTCCTAAAATTGCCAAAATATATCAAAATATTCCATTTGAAAAAAATGTATCTAAAAAATTACAAAATGGATACTTTTTTTAAATGGAAATTCCTAAATCAATGGCCGAAATGACGTTCTACGTGAAATATCTTATAAGTGTCTTATAAGAAAACGTTTAAATTAGTTTCCAGGGTCGGCTTCAGTTTATATACTTCGGTAAAACTGAAGAAATAAATATAAATTAACCAACAAAATTATGTAAAGTCATATAAATCTGTTGATACTCGATATTATAAAACAATTATATTATAATAACAAGTTTGTATGACTGTTTTATATATGTATATTATAAATTATATACTATACATATACATATATATATATATATATATATATATATATATATATATATATATATATATATATATATATATATATATATATATATATATATATATATATATATATATATATATATAATAAGCATTTCAAATAAGTTCTCGGCATTACCGAGACACCGTAATAGTTTTGGCATACTAAGGTATTGGTAATATTTTCTTTTTTTACCATTAAAATTATAAAACCAAATAATGATTGAGCTGTGCTAGTGCTAACGAGTGAGACCTCCAAACAGGCCAATAATCGATCAGCTATAAGCAATATCAATTTCAATATAACGTAATATTATAGAAACCTGTGAGAGGTTAACATTAAGCGAAAGAAGTCTGTTTTTTTGATCTTACAACGAACCTCCTTTGACACCACCAGAAGCACGTATGGCTGTATTTTGTCTTGTTTTGAAGTTGTATCACAAAGTAGTTATTTACTCACAGACACATCTTTCATACGTCTCTGAGGCATATAAAATAAACTAATTGAATTTCTCGAATGTTAAACAAAGTTTTGGTACAAAATGGTTAATGTTATATATCAAAACCAACACTTATTTATATTACCAGCCGTGAAAGCTTGCTGATACACGTTTATTATTAAATAATTTAACTACAATTTGTTTCATCTTTCATCAAAATTACACAAATTTAGTTGTAATAAATTTTTTGTAAATATCTAGACTGAATATGCGAGAATGAATATGTTTAATATTGTTTGTTTTCAATTTATTGTTACCAAATTGTTAAATAATATCACAATACCTAATTACATTACACACATATATTTTATTTTATTTATTTTATTTATTTACATAGAAATTTATTACGATTTTAGCACACTCTTTTTTAGCTAAAGCTCATTCACAATACAGCGTGCCAAAAACTTATGATTTATTTATTTAAAAACATTAAATACATCTGTCAGCAGGTGTTTAAATTCCATCCAGCAATTGGTCAACTTCGCCTGAGCTTTGTTTTGGTACCACTCGATCAGCAGCGGGCCTCCGATTATGACTTCTTTATTTCCCAAAAACCAGATGAATTAATTTTTTTTTCGGTTAATAAATTCTTTCGGATGATGCGGCTAGGATATCGTAGCTTTGTTGCATTTGGCAATGCACTCTTTAAAACAAAAAATGTATACGCTCATTTTTAATATTCATATATGGGAATTTTTTTGAACATATATATTTAAACCCAAAAAAAAATATGAACAAACATAATAACAAATCTATGTAATAATAATAAATAATTTGATTCTATTGGTTCTAACTTTATTCTGTTTGAAGTACATTTATGCCACTAGGACATTCTATTTCAAAAATGTTCAATTTGCATAAACAGACTTCTGAAAATGATTAATGTATTCTTAATGATATTTTATTTTTTCAAACGTTCGTTAACCTTATGATGCCAGCGAACGTCATCTCATGCAGAACAATCAATTTTGTTTCACGTTTATTAACCGGTCATGTAGTGATGGTTAAGATGACGACTTAGACACACCGCGGTCTCGAGTTCGATTCCCGGCACTAAGCACAACGCCGCGTCCAATTGTGTGTAATCTCGTTCGTTATGCTGACCATCTACAACGATCACCAATAATTGTAACATACGATCTGAAAGAGCTTGTAAAAAAAATCTCAATATAGGGTTAACTTTGACCTGCATAAAATATAAAATATACATGCAAAGAATTCTACACCATTTCCTGGACTTGGCCTGATTCACCTGATATAACAAATCGGTTATACTGTTGCTAAACTGTGTATTTGTATACTTTGTCGTGAAATAGTTAAATGAGATTTACCCTGAGCCCGCCACTGATAGAAATGTCTCCTAAAATAATATTTTTAATTATTTTCCTATGTAAGAATATAGTAAGTATCCAATAAGGGAGAGCTATGAGTTTTACTTATAGAAAATTTATCCAAGAGTATTAGAGAATATTTTTATTTTTATCCTATGTAAGAATAAAGTAAGTATCTAATAAGGGAGAGGTATGAGTTTTTCTTAAAGAGAACTTATCAAAGCGTATTAAGAGAATATTTTGCGAATACATATTATATAATTAGAGACATATTTACCATATTATTTTAAATAAAAAAACTGAATAAAACTGTAATACCATATATCTGACACTCGATTTTTAACATTAATTAGTTTTAGAGTTACGTCAATCACTAAGTTTTGTTTTCTGCGGTACTCAAACAAATGTCATATTTTCTAAAAGAAACACACTTTAAAGGCTCTTGCTAAAGAATTTTAACAATATGTAATCTTATAGCGTTCTCTATAAAGATTTGTTTATGTTTTAATCTTACAAAACTCTTGGTCAAGAGAAATCCTACAGAACACTCATAAAGAAAGAAATTAAGAGAACTGTAAGACTAAATATGTCTTGGCTAAGAAAACTTTTCCACTAAAAACAATAAGAGTATACTAAGTGTGGTGTAAGAAACAGCCTTAAAACAGAATCTGTCAAGGTGTAAAAATGCCATGTAAGAATATAACATCGTTTATAAATCGGCATTTCTTTGACAAGAAGCTAATAAGTATTCAGATTTAAACATTCTTGGAGAATGTTATTCTAGGGCTCTTTTAAGTGAAAAATATTCTTAAAAGAAAATTTATAAGGCAAAATGTTAGTTGGGTGACAACAACCATACTCGAAAAACACAGCCCAAAGAATAAAGCAAAGGATTAATTGTTCCATCTTAATTGGCCATATTCCAGAACTTTATCTAAAAATCAATTTAGGATCAAATTTCATTCTACACGTCGAGTTTCATAATACTCAATTAAGAAATACCGAGTTCCTTCCTAATTGGCGCCTCAAACTTCATCTAAAAATCACTTTAGAATCCCATTTCCATCCATCGTACATATCAATTTTCAACATAGCCTGTTAAGAAATAACCGAGTTCGTTTCGTTAGAATCTTATTTTTATCGTTCTTGTTGAGTTTCATTAAAATCGGTTAAAAAATAGGCAAATTCCATCCTATTTGGCCATATTTAAGAAATTCATCTTAATGACGGGACTAAAAAATTGCTAGTTGGTGTAATGTTACCCCTATGACAAAGAAATGGTATTGGGTAACGCAGAAGCAGAAAGAATGGCGTAAATTATTGTTGAACCGAGACGCTCGTCAGATGGAACGCCATTTAAATGATAAACAAAACTGTAAGCGAATTAACAAAACTGTAAGCGATTTTCAAGAAAAGATCGGATTTATCCGGTAAAAATCTAGAAGCGCGTTAAAGCTTGCAAAAGAACATTAAGCTTGCAATCCGGAAGATTGGAGACGAATTAATGTGTGAGGTGAAACCAAAACAAACGGTTTCCAATCATATGGAAAAAATACTGTTTGCACAGACCTAGCAATAAATTACAGAAGCACTAAGTCAAAGAAACTGTAAAACATGGTGGATGAAGTTTGATGGTTTGGGCTGTTTTACTTAGTAGAACTTTGGTGCTTTAGTAAAAAAATATATAATAATAAAGAAATGAATTTAGCCATTTAAAAAAAAAAAATTGCTTGATTTTATTGATAAAAGTGCCGACCTGATCGATGAAAGAATTTTTCAACTAGACGGTAATCTCAAAATGAACAAAAATGTACAATGTTAATATGTACATCACAAACCCCAAATGAAGGCGCTTGCGAGAATAAGAATAACCCCTAAAATCCATCAACGAGCTATGGGACCGAATAAACGGTGAACGGTTAAAAATTTCACCCTCTATAATAAAGTATTTGGTAGGCTAGAAAGTATGCCAAGAAGAGTAGCAAGCGTTATTGCGAATAAAGGATTATTGAAAAAATACTAATTAACTGTTGGATTATACCAGAAGACTAGAAGAATGTACACTATTGAATCTTTTGTCATTCTTGTTTTAATTTAAATTAATTACTAATACTTTATTATTTAAGTTTTAAAATATATTTTAAATATTAAAACGCATCAAGTATTTCTTCGTTATTTGCCTTTATGAAAGCGTAGTACTGATAAAATACGAATTCCCTATTTAATCGTCCATTTTTGATTGCCACTGTATATGGCCCATAGCTTTACTAATTGCTCTCTTTAATAGGTTGAGATGCTAAGAATTTGAACAAAGCATCAGTACGCACAACATTTTTCACTTGAACGGTATCTCCGGGTTTAATATTTATCCGTTACGGATACGCACATAGCTATCTCCTAAAACACCAAAGGTTTTGTGCAATATTTGATAGGAGGTAATGTACTCTGAAAACCCATTTGAAGGAAGTTCCAGAAAATGAAGCACTCCGTAGACAACTGTTTATGATTGAAAAAATTACGTCGTAGTTAATTAACAACGGTAAATCTCTAAAGTTAGATAATAAGAAACCGAAAAATTCTTTACAAGCAAAGGAACCTGAGGAACAGGATGCTTCAGAGTTCCGTAAGAAAATTGCTTTGCAAGCTAAGAATCTAGAGGAACAGTATGCTACAGAGTTCCACACTGACGAAGAAGAATTAAGGGAAGAAACTGACTGAATCCTATTAAAGAACAGGAAGTGAAGACCTGCAAAAAAATGGAAAACAGAATCTTCTCCAGAAATTGTGGCTTCAAACCAAACTTCAAATCAGGTGTATTAAATCAAAATGAGCAAAATATACCCAAACAGGGAAACCAACCTGCCACAATCAAGGAAAAGCCACCACGACCAATCAATGTTATTGGCGTAACTGAATATGGTACTGTCCAATCAGTAATGAAATTGGTGACTACAAAAGAATACAGAGTTGTAGGACTGAACAATAATACATGGAAAATCAATACAACAGATATTGAAACTTACCAAGCCTTGGCTGCAAAGCTGACAGAGGTAGAGAAGGAATAGTACACATACAAGGAAAAAAAAAGATCGCCCAATAAAAGTGACGGGCAGAAGTCTTCACCCAAACTGTACAAAGCAGGATATAATCAAGGGCCTTAAACATCAGGACTTCAAAAAAAAGGATGCGGTAAGTATCCAAAAAATAAAAAAATAAAAAACCGTAACTAATCAAGGGATCAAAATTAATAAAAGGTGGCTGAATAATTTTCTATATTAAGGCAGTCAGTCCTTAACATGAGAGTTACAATAGAAGTATTAAGAAAATCCACTGCCTTGATACCTCAGTATAAGAAATACCAAGGATTTAATCACACACAATAATATTGCAAACGAGAGCCTAGATGTGTGAAATGTTCGAGGAAATATCTCGCCCAAGCTTGTAATTTGATGAAAAATACGCCTCCAAAATGCGTAAACTGTAACGAACAGCATCGCGCTAGCTATAGAGGATCCATCATACGGTAACATTTGATACCGAAAAAAGTGGCGAATGGTTAGTCACTAACCACCAGGAATTAAAAAGAAACATCATTATACAACCTGGATTGTATAAATCTAGAAATTGTAAAATTACCGTTAAAATACTCAGTAACGAACCCGAACCACCAAAACAATTACCTAAACTAAGTTTGAACGTCTACAATTTTGAGACCATCAAACCGATCCAAGTGTATGGAAATGCACTTATAGATTAGAAAACTATCGAACGTTTAATCAGCATGGATCACTTGTGTGAAAACGAGAAGCAAATTCTTGTAAACACCATTTGCGATAACCAAGAAGTACTGTTGAAGCAAAATGAAAAATTATCCGCAGCCACAGTAATCAAACACAAAATAATTACAAAAGATGAAACCCCAGTTTATACCAGAAGATATAGATACCTACAATTTTAAAAGGGACGTAGAGGACCACATTTAAGAAATGCTGGATAGTGGAATTATCCGAAATTCGAGTAGCCATTACTCCTCCCCAATTTGGGCGGTACCTAAAAAAGCAGACACTTCGGGTATCCGAAAAATTAGGGTAGTAATCGACTATCGAAAATTAAACGACAAAATCGAGTGAATATTGGACAGTTTAGGGGAATCCACTTATTTTACAACATTAGACTTAAAATCGGGTTTCATCAAATTCAAATGGATAAATCCTCACAAGAGAAAACCGAATTCTCAACAGATCAAGGGCACTTTGAGTTCACTCGAATGCCATTTGGTCTTTAAAATGGCCCAGCAACTTTCCAACGAGCCATGAATAACGTCCTACATGGACTGGTAGGGAAAATTTGTTACGTTTATTTGACCAACCGTATAGAAAATCTACGGGAAGTACTCAAACGATTATCAGATTTTAACTAAAAAATACAACTCGATAAATGCGAGTTTCTTAAAAGAGAAACCGAATTTCTTGGGCATGTAATCACCCAAGAAAAGGTTAAGCCAAATCCCGATAAAATACAAAAAATTATCGAGTGGCCTCTACCGACTACTCAGAAACAGATAAAACAATTTCTCGGCTTGTCAGGATACTACCGTAGGTTTATCCGTCATTACTCGAAAATCACAAAACCCATGACAAAATTTTTGAAGAAAGGTAATGTTGTTAACATAACCGACCCGGAATATATAGAATCGTTCAAAGCCCTAAGAAAAATAATATCCACGGATCAAATATTAGCTTATACCGATTTTTCAAAATCTTTCATCCTTACAACAGACGCATCGGAACCGCTTTAGGCGCGGTGCTTTTACTAATAAATGATAAAATAGAAAGACCAATTGCATTTGCGTCTAGGACTCTGAACAGCACTGAAATTAAATACGCAACAAATGAAAAAGAAGCGCTGGTTATTATTTGGGCAGTAAAGAAATATAAACCCTATACCTTTACGGAAATAAATTTCTTACAGATCATAAACCGCTCACATTCATCAGAACTTCGGAAAAAAATTCCAAAATACCGAGAAGGCGTTTCGAGCTTGAAAATTTTGACTACGACGAAGTTTACATGCAAGGCAAAGCCAATGTAGTAACTGATGCACTCAGCAGAATCCCTCCAGAAACTGAAGAAGTGAATTTCCACAATTTAAATGAATCAAATGATTCACTAGTTCGGAGAACGTATCAATTAGAAACCAAGCTCCTAGCGAAACTAATACAATCCATTCCGCTAAAACATCGAGCAGCTATTACGCACATTTTTCAGATCGCCCAATAAACTATTACAAGAACCAAATCATATTCAAAATTTCTAACCTAGATACTATAGTTAGGGAGGAAATATTCCCTAACTTCAGAAGGACGATTGTCGTAAGAGAATCTTTTGATAAAAAGGATATTACCAACGTCCTAAGAAATTTTCATAATGGCAAACAATCAGCCATAAAAGCACCAGAAAGTCTCTACCAAAAATCCAAGACTCATTTAGAAATTTTTTTTCTCAAAAAAGGCATTTGGTATTTCCCACTAAAATAGTGGAGGACTTAACGAATTCGAATCGGCAAGACGCAATCGTGAGAAAAGAACATGAAAGAGCTCACAGAGGCATCAAAGAAGTAGAGAATCAGATTAAGAGAGCATACTTTTTTTCAAACATCACAAAAAAAAGTAAGCAGTCTCATATGCAATATGCACAAATACGAGAGAAAGCCTTAGAAAGAGAGAGTTCATATTGATATTTTCACAATAAATAAGACCCGTTTTCTGTCAATAATTTAAGCCTTTTTCAAACATCTCCCATCCCCAATATAGAAAAAGCATTATCAAAATATTTAACCTCTTTCGGTATACTGAACACAATAATTCCGGACCATTAGACTACGTTCCAGTCAATTAAATTAAAGGAATATTTAAGTAAATTAAATTCAAAAATTGAATACTATATGCATCTTCTTCTGAATCGAATGGGCAAGTCAAAAAGACCCATTATACCATTATTTCGATATATAATACAAACAAAAATACACTCCCAACAGCACTACAGCAAGTGTCATAGAGTTAGCGGTAGCTCTCTATAACAATTCAGTTCACTCATCAACTGGCTTCACGCCAAACGAGATAATTTTCAATCAAAATAATGTAGTGAACCCCATCGAAATTACAGAGAATGCTAATATCATTTTTAGAGAAACATGTGAAAATTTAGAAAAATCAACAAATAAAGTAATGGAAACAAATAAAGTCAGAGAAGAGCTTTCAGATTTAAAGGAAAACCAAGTAGTGTTCTTAAAACCTAACATTTCAACAAAAATGCAGCCTAGGGGTATTGAAGCACTAGCAAGAGAAATAACGTATAAAACCTTTAATACAAGGAGAGATATCAAAAGAAATAAAAATAAAATTAAACGATTAAAGAAATATTTCAGAATGTTATTGAATGTAGAATTTACCGTAGATATAATTACTAAAAAAATAATAAATAAGATAGATAAAGATAAATTGGAATTGTATAGTTTAGTCAAACAGAAAAGTAAAACTTTAAATAATAACTTACTTCAAATAGAACCACCTAAAAGCATCAGACAGAAAAGATAGGATGCTTTAGGAACAGCGTGGAAATGGGTGGCGGGAAACCCAGATACCGACAATCTACGAATTAATACGACGATGAATGAACTCATAAATAAGAATAATCAACAGTTCCAGGTGAATGAACAGATCAACAAGAGAATTCAGCTGTTAACGAATACGATAAACGAAGTAATAACCAGTACAACAATGGCTAACAGAATCGCATTAACTGAATTAGAAATAACCACTTCAATTATGCACATGTATCCATGTGATCAACCAAATTTCAGAAGATATCCAGGATGCGATTATAAGAACAAAAGTAGTATTACCCAGCAACAATATCCTGTCACCGAAAGAAATAATTGCAGTAAAAAACATCCTCATTGATCAAGGGGTAAACATACAACAATTACACCGACGATCGCAATCAATGATGAAACACTCCTTTACATATTGGAGATACCAAAATTAGAAGATGAGACATCAATAGCAATAAGGGTATCATCGAAAATTATCCGCAATACCTTATTAAAAACAAACAAAAATTATTCACCACAACAAATTACAATAGCTATGTACAGAGGCACTCGGAGATAAAAGAATTCAAGGACAATTGTATTAAACCACTAGTTATGGGAAGCAAGAGCACATGCAACGTAACATTAGAAATAGACACAACAGTACAGTGGATCTCCGAAGGCAAAATACTGATAAAAAATGCGAGAAACATCGAACTTCATCGTCAGGTTCCTACGAAATAGAAAGCGAGAACGAGGAGATTCTTGGAGCTCTTTACAATATACAAATGTTATGTCAAATGCCGGTGAGTCAAAACATAACCGCAATTGGACAGGAAACCATTGAGAACAGGAAACAACTAGACCATATTTATTTGAAGCAATACAACCACCAAAATTGGTTATAGATTCTTTCAGGAGGTATATACATCTCGTCAATATGCATATTTCTGTTAGTAATATACATTACGTGTACTCATAAGTACCTTAAGAGACCACAGAATAAAAACACATAAACAACTGTATACGTGAAGGAAATGTCGTATAAGAGACTATTAAGAGAAGCTGGCGTTAAAACTAAAGTCGAGGACGACTTTTTTGCATCCCAGGCAGGAGTTACAGTTACAGGTCTCTTAGAAAGTGCCATTGTTACGGCCGTAAAAGGAAAACCATAGAGTAGTAGAAAATAATATAATTTGCATTGTATAAAAAAGCAGCATCTTCTATGCGATCCTGTAGAGATAAATGTTACGTTTAAAATTGTAATAGTATTTGTGTACATAGAAAATAATATAATTTGCATTGTATAAAAAAGCAGCATCTTCTATGCGATCCTGTAGAGATAAATGTTACGTTTAAAATTGTAATAGTATTTGTGTACATAGAAAATAATATAATTTGCATTGTATAAAAAAGCAGCATCTTCTATGCGATCCTGTAGAGATAAATGTTACGTTTAAAATTGTAATAGTATTTGTGTACATAGAAAATATGTATGCAAAAGAAATGTATATAATATGAAAAGTATATAAGGAATATGTATGTCGTGGTAATAGAAAAAAGAAGGAATATAAAAAATGTGGAATTAATATAAAAAAGATGATAGTGGTGTAGAGATCGAAAGAGTAAAGTAAAATAAATTAATTAATCGTGAAAAAAGGGAATTTTGGTTTTTGTATTGGAAAAAGGGGTTATAGTTTCGGACTAAAGGAATTTGGGAAATTTCTATTAAGGAATCACGCGGGTTTGTGGAAAAGCAAGCGGATTAAGCAAAGTCGTATCAAGGTGCCAGAAACCGGGACGAGCCGGGACCAGAAATTCAGTCTAATAATCAAATAACAGTAAGCAAGTGCAAAGTTGTGTGTCGTCGCGAGGAAGGAAAGTGGTAAGCGGAAAGTAATAGTAATTAATAGTGAAATAAGTAAAAGTGATGTGCAAATTGGTTAATATAAGCGTGTTGGATAGGAAAAGTATAGTTAAAAGGGTGAGAGAGAGATAGGCAAACGTGAAACCGCGCGGAAAATCGGTACCGTGGAGATCAGGAGTACGCATCTTAGATGCGGAAAATGATATCCACGTGGAAAATAAGTACAGTGGGAAAACGTGAATGATAGTGAAGAGTGGTTAGGAAGGAAATACCGTTAGACGGTTAGGAATGAAATACCGTTAGACGGTTAGCAATAAAATACCGTTAGACGGTTATGAAGAAAGGTCGTTATTTTGAAAATGTGCTCGATTGGGAAATCGAGAGTAGGTACCGATATTATAGAAAATGTGCTCGAATAGTAAATCGAGAGTACCGTTGATTTAGAAAGGTCGTTATTTTGAAAATGTGCTCGATTGGGAAATCGAGAGTAGGTACCGATATTATAGAAAATGTGCTCGAATAGTAAATCGAGAGTACCGTTGATTTAGAAAGGTCGTTATTTTGAAAATGTGCTCGATTGGGAAATCGAGAGTAGGTACCGATATTATAGAGAACGTGCTCGAATAGTAAATCGAGAGTACCGTTGATTTAGAAAGGTCGTTATTTTGAAAATGTGCTCGATTGGGAAATCGAGAGTAGGTACCGATATTATAGAGAATGTGCTCGAATAGTAAATCGAGAGTACCGTTGATTTAGAAAGGTCGTTATTTTGAAAATGTGCTCGATTGGGAAATCGAGGGTAGGTACCGATATTATAGAGAATGTGCTCGAATAGTAAATCGAGAGTACCGTTGATTTAGAAAGGTCGTTATTTTGAAAATGTGCTCGATTGGGAAATCGAGAGTAGGTACCGATATTATAGAGAATGTGCTCGAATAGTAAATCGAGAGTACCGTTGATTTAGAAAGGTCGTTATTTTGAAAATGTGCTCGATTGGGAAATCGAGAGTAGGTACCGATATTATAGAGAATGTGCTCGAATAGTAAATCGAGAGTACCGTTGATTTAGAAAGGTCGTTATTTTGAAAATGTGCTCGATTGGGAAATCGAGAGTAGGTACCGATATTATAGAGAATGTGCTCGAATAGTAAATCGAGAGTAGCGTTATGCTAAAAAAAATGTGCTCGACTGATAAAGCGAGAGTATGGTTATTTTGGAAAATAGGCTCGACTAATAAAGCGAGAGTAGCGTTATGCTAAAAAATGTGCTCGACTGATAAAGCGAGAGTATGGTTATTTTGGAAAATAGGCTCGACTAATAAAGCGAGAGTAGCGTTATGCTAAAAAAAATGTGCTCGACTGATAAAGCGAGAGTATGGTTATTTTGGAAAATAGGCTCGACTAATAAAGCGAGAGTAGCGTTATGCTAAAAAAAATGTGCTCGACTGATAAAGCGAGAGTATGTATTGTTATGTTATAAAATGTGCTCGGCTAATAAAGCGAGAGTATTGTTAAGTTTTGAAATATGCTCGAATGGTAAATCGAGAGTACCGTTAATTTAGGAAAGTCATTATTTTGGAAATGTGCTCGAATGACGGTTATGAAGCGAGGTGGTTATGTTGGAAAATGGGCTCGATGGATAGGTCAAGGCAAATAATAGTTATAGCCGAAAGTACCGGTATCCAGGAAAACGTGCTCATTAATGAGGGCTAATGCAAACGATAGGGAGAATGGGGCTGAGGCCGCATATTAGAGGCGATGAGTAAACTCAACCGTACCAGAGGTAGAAAGAGTTGAGTCCGCATGTTGGTTGCGATGGTTAAACTCAAGAGCATAATAGTTAGAAGGAATCGAATCAGGGAAAAGTAGTATGAAAGTGGGAAATATTGGAGGAAAGGTTGAGCTGAAAGTAAAGGAAGAAAAGAAAGGTCGTAAGAGAGAGTGTGCGAAGTACACTCAGAGAAAAACTTGGGTAAAATAAACCAAAAACCTGGGTATATATGACATTTTTTTTGTTTATTTTAGAACCAACCAAACTTATGGTAAAAATATAACCAAAAAAATGGTAAATAAATAAATTTTGATTTATTTAACCAAATTTTGGTTACCAACATTAAAGTTTGGTTAACACAAAGAATATGTACCAAATATTTGTTTAAATTTAAACAAAAATCTTGGTAAAATTAACTGTAATAATTGATTTATTTTGACAAATGAATTGTTTAATATAACCAAATATATTGGCTAAATTAACCAAAAGTTTAGTATATATATATATATATATATATATATATATATATATATATAAATATATATATATATATATATATATATATATATATATATATATATATATGTACATATATATATATATATATATATATATATATATATATATATATATATATATATATATATATATATATATATATATATATATATATATATATATATATATATATATATATATATATATATATTTATATATGTATATATATATATATATATATATATATATATATATATATATATATATATATATATATATATATATATATATATATATATATATATATATATATATATATATATATATATATATATATATATATATATATATATATATATATATATATATATATATATATATATATGATTTCTAGTTACGCAAAGATAATTTTTACTTTACCCATTATTTTTCTTGATCTATTCTAAAATTACGTTTTACCGGGTTTATTTTCCACTATAATCGTATTACTCCAAACCAGAACCCGAAATAAAAAGCTTTAATTTCAAATTTAAGTAAACTCATTTTACTATTAATTCATTTATTATTAAATAATTTTAATTATTATTTAATACAGCAATATTTTTTTAAATATTATTCTTAAATTATTTTTCTAGAAATTTATTAATTAATTAATTATTTTTAAGACAAGTTAGTTGACTCTTACTATTAGTTCTAAATTATAACTAATAATACAATTAATATAAAATATCAAATTTTAATTTTCAGTTTAATAAAATAAAATTAATAATATCTAATAATGTACACTAGGTAAGTATAATAAAATATCTATGTTACTGTGATCTTATTTGAATTCAAGTATATAAAATTTTTAATTATTTCTACATGTTGATCTGTAAATATAAAAGAAAAAACAGATTTATTATACTATTCTCAATTAGGTATGTTTTTTGCTTGTATTTAGTAGCTTGTCATACAACTTTCCCTGCGGTGTGAGGCCTCCTCGATGAACTAAATATGTTTCCTATGGGAACAAATTACAAGCTAGTATAACGTATTTTAGTTTATTACATATTTTTTAGTGAACCTACATATGTATATTTCTGTTAGAAATAATAATATAATTTGCTGGGTTTAATTTTCTGGGTTAAAAAAATGTATCTCTATTTTCCATTATCAATATGGCGGATATGGTGGTATATCACCAAATTTAATTTGAATCAAAACGCCACGTGAAATTAATTTTATTAAATAGGTACACAAATTTATAAACAAAAACACTAATTTATAATTTTAATTATTAACACAAAATCCAATAAACACTTTTGCACAAAAACAAATACAAACCTTGTAAATTAAAGTTACAAAAAACACTTTTATTTAAAAATAAAAACTTTATTACTTTAAAATTATTAAAACTTAAGAACAGAACAACGATGGACCGACGACTAACGACTACACTCACTGATGAAAAAAAGAAGCCTTTAGCCGTCTACACATAATATATGACGCATGCGCATCTTCATAGTCCACAGCCATACCCAAAATAATTGTTCAGAAATCAGCACAAAAATCAAATTGGATGATATATATTTATAAAATATAATCTAATTTGGTTCTAGATATAATGATTTAACAAAAAATATTAATTTCTAGTTAAACTTAATATGTATGCTTCTTATATTTAGAAAGGAATATTGTCTTGTAAAAACTTGTAGTACAATTAAAAATTGTAATCAATCTATATATTTAAGTGTATCCTGTTAATAATGATATTTCTCGTAATTTAATTATTTTGGTAATTGAAATTTTTGATTTATTTCGACGGAATCCAAGTGAAAAAAAAATACTTATAGTTTTAGTTAATGTAACCCTGGTTTGTTTAATTTAACCAAATAGGATTTGGTTTTATTAACTAAATTCATTTACTAAAACTTTGTAGACTGTTAATTTGTATTTTTTATTGCATAACCAAGTGAAAAAAAACTGTTTTGTTAAACTAACCAAAAAAAATTTAGTTTATACAACTAAATCGCTGTTACCAAGCTCCTAGTTAATTTTTTTTTTCTGAGTGTAGTGAGGAGTTTAGAAGAAACATGAGGAAATGCAGACCATTGGATTAGGAATGCAGAAGGAATGTGAAGGGATATACAGGCGAATACCAGGATCGTAAGTGGTAAAGGATACGATAAATTGAAGAGAGGTAGTAAGGGAGTTGATAAGTAAACATAGGCAGCATGGAAGATAATAAGATATTAAGAATAGCATAGTAGATTCAGTGAAAGAACTATTTAGTTTAGGGTATCATTGCTGAGAAGGAAGTTATGAAGGTTGAGCGTGTTTATTTTATATTGCATTTTTTTTTGTTGTCGAGTAAAATTAATTATGATAGTATGGCCATACGTGTTACCGCTCTTCCGGATTGGCTCCGACTCATGTGATAAAAGTGGATATAGGTTCATAATAGGGTAATAATGCTAGTGAAAGAAAGGGAGAATAGTTGTAACAAGGAACTAAATAGATAGAACGGAGGAAGCAAGGTCATGAATTTAATGAGGAAAGAGAGGGTCGAAGGTTGAATGATATTAATGTGTGATCAGGAAGAATGGTGAAACTCAGTATAAGCAATGTTGTAAAGCAAGGAGTTTTTTAGAAAAATGGCCAGCGGAAACTCAGAGCAGTTTGTGGAAGGGTACATCAGGGCCAAGATGGATCAACTGGAAGAAATACGGAGCAAGGTAGTGGGCAGGCTGTATAACCAGAGGGAGCTGGGGGAAATAGGCGAGGAAGTGAATGGCATCCGACGAAGTGTTGCCAGACAAGTGGAAATGACAAGGACCTCCAATATAGACCGGTTGTTAGTGGAATACAGGAAACTCTCGATAGAGATCAGCAAAGCGCGGTATAAGGACAAAGAGAGGAACGAAAGGCTGGCGGTAGTACTGAGATCCATCTCACCAAAACGATGGTCAGCGGTAGATTGGGACACCTTTCCAAAGGAAAAGGGAAAACCAGAAGAGGCATCGGCATTGGGCGGGTCGACAACTTCCGTCAAGGAGATCCAAGTGGCGACTAGGACACCGGTAGCGATGGGGCGATTACCCTCTGCGGTGATCCGGAGCAACAATTTTGTACCGATGGGAAGAAAGTCCGATCGGAGAAGCCCAGGTAGAAACAAAGGAGCTGTGCCCGCACAATATTTATCGGCACCCCAAACAAGAGCAACGGGCCCACAGAAAGGAGTAGCCTATCCGCCAATGGCTTATGCGCTACCTTACCCACTGCCACGTGACAACAGCAGAGTGATAGGATATTCCGAGATATTCACGAGCACGAAAGGAGATCACGGCCGATGCGTATTATGCGAAGGGTCCCATAAAATGTATCGGTGTCAGAGGATGATGGAGCTTGGGTTGGGTGAAAGATGGAGGCTGGCATTGAGTAAAGGAGTTTGCTTACATTGCTTGTATCCAAGGCACTCCTCGTTTACATGTAGTGAGCCAGGCGCATGTAAAAGATGCGGTACTCGGCACAACAGTGTGCTGTGCCCAAAGAACCCGGGGAATCGGGGTTAGTGCGCGAAGGTAAGCAAAGTGGTACCAGAAGAAGCAAGGTTGTATCAGAAGAAGCTAAGTTGTACCGCAAGAAGCAGGGTTGTATCGGGGGAGGCGAAGTTAGGAGAAGAATTGGTGATATCCACTAAGAATAGTTGTATTTTGATGTTTTATAAATAAAAAGAAATGGATTATATTGTTTAATAGAGTAATTTTGTTAAAAAGAAAAGAGCAATTAGTAAAGGTTTGGTCAGGAAGGGTAAAAATAAGGAAGGTAGGGTAATCACGTCCTCAATGCGAGGAAGCTGTAAAATTGAGAAAAGGAAAGGTTGAGAAAAGGAAAAAATAGGGGAAGCAACTCACCAGGAGAATGGTGATACGGAAAGGGAGTATCGTAATGGAATATTTAAGATTATAGTTACAGGGAATCATGGAAAGGAAGGTCGGGAGACCACCCCAGTTGAGAGATGCAAAAGAGGGAAGGGCGGAGAAACAAGACAGGTTATACGCCCGAAGGGAACAAGACATCGAATCGTTGAAACGATTATCGAGCCAGATAATGGATGAAGAGGAGAGTGGAGCGATGTCCACCTCAGAATTGAGAATGCGCCAGGAAAGATTGCGGCAGCATTTCACGTCGTTCGAGGAGACTGACCGGTTGTATACAGAGGGGAATCTCTTAGTCACAGGGGAACTGTACCATGAGATCGAGGATCTATTCATCAAGGCAATGGTGCGAGTCCAGGATAGACTGGATAAAGAAGGAAGTACTCGGCAAATTAGTGAAGATCAGAGCATAATTGAACCATTTAGCCAGCCTTCGACGATAATAAAGGTGGAATCGGTCCAGCCGCCACGATTGGATAAGTTCAACGGTAACCCGGCTGACTGGCCGGCCTTTCGCGATTTATTCTTAGCGGAAGTCCACCACAAAGGCTACGACCCGATCAATAAGCTACTGTACTTGCAACAAGCTTGCATAGGCAAGGCGGCGGTAACATTGGGTCCGTGGCAACTGACGAGCGATAACTATACGGCGGCATGGGAAACATTAATGAAAACATACAACGATGATTACCATGTCATTCACAGTATATTGGGAAGGATGCAGGCCGTGAAGAAACAAGAAAGAGAGACATACGATTCCCTACGACTCGTATTAGACTCGGTAACCAGCGGCACGCGCCAATTGGAAACAATCGCTCCTCAGTCTCATATATGGGATCAATTCTGGATCCATCACGCCAAACAGCGTCTCCCTAGAGATACCTTGGATGCATGGGAACAACACCGGAATAATCTAAGTGCAACCCTACTACCAACACTTGACACCTTTAAGAATTTCCTGGAAACCAGAGCAAAGGGTCGAAGGGAAGTAGAGAGCGAAGTAGTTGGGGGAAGTACCCAAGGTGACCAGGAATCATCACGTATGAAGGAACAACATGGAAGACGTACCGAACGATTCCAGAGTCGGCGATTCCAGCCATATAGTACAACGAGTAAAGATCAGCAGATCCCGCGATATAACCAGGCAACACCGAATAGACCCAATGAAAGCTTCCCACTCGGGATCGCAAGGGCCGAATTTCGACAGCGAAGCTGTGTTATGCAAGGTTGTATGAACAATCACAAACTAGAGGAATGTCTCATGTTTAAGAGAATAAGCTTACCAGAGCGATGGACCGCAGTCCACAGGAGCAGGGTATGCCGCTGTTGTCTAAATCCAGGCCATAGAGCCGCAGAATGCAGCCAGGAAGGCTGCACTGGTTGTCCAAAGGGAAGAGCAACCCATCATTTCATGTTGTGCAATAAAGCGAGGCACAATCAACAGCCACAATCTAACGCCTACAATTCAGGCAGAGGAAACAATCAATAGCAATTAAACCCACTTAAGGCCTCGGAACACAAGATTCAGTCGGTATGCCAGGTGGTGAGTAAAGTACCGCAGGTTGTGTTAGCCACGGTGTGGGTAAGATTAAGATTTGGACAAACCTTCTCCCGGCCAATCAGGATGATCTGGGACACAGGAGCCCAGGTTAATATAATAACGAATAGCGTAGTAAAAGAACTAAAACTAGTTCGATCAGCGGCAAAGGTAGGAATAAAGGGTATCGATGGCAAAGCTGCTAGGACGAAAGGAGAAGTGCAGTTGGAGTTGTGGCATGGCCAGTTGGGGCAGACAATTACTACAAAAAGGTTTGTGATCATAATGAATTTGATACCAGATCACCCGCAGAGATCATTCCAACCGGGGGAATTTAGCGATACGGTGAAACAGGATTTAGCCGATCCGCGGTATTTCGAGCAAGGTAGTATAGAGGGGGTAATTGGAACAGAGATAGCCGCAGCACACATTAAGCCAGGCATGGAACGAAGTTCAACAGGATTGCTTGCACAGAGCACTTCATTGGGATGGATCATTTCAGGTGAAGGAGGGTTCGCGAGTCCAGAAGAAGAACCAAGGACTATAGGAGTGGTAGTCAAGGAAGAGATAAGGAGTTTGATCCAAAGATTATGGGAAGTCGAGGAAATGGAGGAGAGGCCAATATCTATGGAAGATCAATACTGTGAGGACAATTTTAGGGAGACAGTTATAAAAGAAAACAACAGATACAGCGTTACTATTCCATTACGCCCAGAGGCAGAATTGGGTGAGTCAAAGGCTATGGCGGTAAGGCGGTTTTTCAGTCAGGAGAGTAAGTTTAAACGAGACCCAGAATATAGACAAAAATACGTCGAGTTCATGGAAGAATATGAGAAGATGGGGCATATGATGCAGGCTACACCAGTAGTACAGGGAGAACTGCATAATTACATCCCACATCACGCGGTTGCGGTGGACCGCAAGTTTAGGGTAGTGTTCGACGGATCAGCCAAGACCAGCAACGGGAATTCATTGAACGACATTCAATACATAGGACCACGACTTCAAAAGGACCTGCTCGACATAATAATCAAATTCCGCACTGGGAGAATAGCAATATCGGCCGATATTTGTAAAATGTTCCGACAAGTACGAATTCAACCTATTCATTGGAATCTACAGCGAATTGTGTGGCGAGCGGACCCTAACGAGCCACTCCGAGATTATTGGCTAACAGTAGTGACATATGGGCTAGCCTCATCACCATATTTGGCAGTCAAGGCCTTAAATCAATGTGCCGTTGAAGCAGTTAAGAAGAAGCCGAAGGCAGCTCAGGTGGTGAACGAGGATTTCTACATGGATGACATGTTAGCATCAGTGGAATCGGAAGGTGAGGCGATGGAGTTAAAGAAGGATGTAACAAAAATACTTCGAGGAGGTGGATTCGAATTAACAAAATGGCGTTCCAATTGCTTGAAGGTAATGGAGGAGGAGATGGAAGCAAAGGTTGTCGAACTACAAAACAACACGAGTGTACTAGGGGTCATTTGGGATTTCGTGGAAGATGAATTCCGATTTAAGGTGCAAGAGCGGGATCAACCGAATCTCATGACAAAGCGTTACATAACAAGCGAAGCAGCGAGGGTGTTTGATCCACAGGGATGGGTGACGCCAGTTACAATGAAAGCAAAGTTGTTCATTCAAGAGCTGTGGCGTATGGGCAGCAGTTGGGACGAATCCTTGCCGACATCCTTGAGGCAGGAGTGGAAGATATTCTATGACGAACTTAAGTTTATCAACGAATTAAGGATACCCAGATGGCTGGAGACATCTGCTAGCCGCAGGATGCAGATTCACATATTTTCAGACGCCTCGACCAAGGCATATGGAGCGGTGGTCTACGCCAGAGTATGTGTCGGAGATCAATGGTCAGCTAAGTTGTTATGTTCCCGGAGTAGAGTAGCCCCTATCAAATTGGTCACAATTCCGAGATTGGAGCTATGCGCAGTTGAACTGGGGACTAAACTAATTCCCAGGCTAATGGAAACACCCATGTTCAAGGAAGCCAATATATATATATGGACGGACTCGGAAATTGTACTATATTGGTTGAGGAAACCGGTCAACGAGCTAAGGACATTCGTGGCTAATCGGGTGAGCCGAATCCTGAGGGGAACGATAGTAGAGCAATTCCGGCATATTAAATCGGAAAATAACCCAGCAGATTTAATCTCCCGTGGAATAAAAGCGGAGAATTTGATAAACAACAAGTTGTGGTGGCAAGGACCAGCAATGTTGGAAGGTACTAGAGAGGAATGGCCAGACTGGACCCCCAGAAGGATTGATTTGGAAACCCACAGCCAAGTCCGAACGGAATGCAGAGAACGATCGACAGAAGTTAGTAACGTTTTCATGACCGTCCGATTAGAGGAGGATGAAACGAAGAGTCTGTTGGAAAAGGTGTCATCTATAGAATCTGTCTGCAGAATTACCGCATATGTGATTCGATTTTGTAGGCAATGTTTCGCACCTATATATAAGCGGAGAGGTAATGATAAAGATACAAGAGGAGGACTATTAAATACGCCCGAGGTGTTGCAATTACCAGGCAACGGGAACGAAATAATTATAAAAATAAAGGAAGTGGAGATACCAGTGAAGAAGCTAACCATTGAAGAAATCGACAATGGCTTGAACTACTGGTTGATTGCCTCTCAGAAGCAATCTTTCCCGGAAGAATACAAGGCAATACAAAATGGGAAGGCTATATCGAGATCCAGCCGACTATGGATGCTGACGCCATGGATGGACGAGAAAGGTTTGGTAAGAATAACGGGAAGATTGGGGAATGCACAGTTGTCAGTAGAGCAGCGCAGACCAATAGTATTGGATCCAGGGGCCTTAATAAGCAGGAGAATAGCCGAAAGGGCTCATAAGGAACTATGCCACGGGGGCGCGCAACTTTGTACACAATATTTAAGGAAGAAATATTGGATATTACGAAGTCGTGTATTGATACGAGGAATGATACATAAATGTGTGACATGCTGTCGACACCGGCAACAGGCAGCTCAACAGCTAATGGCCGACCTACCAGGATATAGGTTATCACCAACGCCAGCGTTCTACCATTGTGGCGTCGATTATGCGGGACCAGTTCAATTAAAGCAAAGTCGGAATGTAACAGTCAAAGGTTATATCGCAGTATTCGTATGTATGGTGTACAAAGCGGTACACCTCGAGCTAGTAAGTAAAATGGATGCCCATTCATTCGTCGCCTCCCTGACCAGGTTTATAAACCTACGGGCTGGTGCAGTCCACCATATGTATAGCGACAACGGTACCAATTTCGTGGGGGCGAACAGAATATTGCGAGAGGCATTCGAATTATGGCAAAATTCAGCAGTAGCAGAACACCTGCAATCCCACTCCATTCAGTGGCATTATAACCCACCCAACGCCCCTCATCATGGCGGGTTATGGGAAGCCGCCGTCAAATCAATGAAGCATCATCTCAAGCGAGTTGGAGGAGCGCAGTTGTACACATATGAGGAGCTAGCCACGCTACTGGCGAAAATAGCAGCTTGCCTGAATTCCAGACCATTGACACCAATAAGCGATGACCCTACTGATTTGTCAGTGCTATCACCAGGGCATTTCCTGACGGGTCAGCCCATCATATCACCGTACGAAACGTTGTTGGTGGAAGTACCCATGAACAGGTTGTCGGCATGGCAAAAAATACAGCAACTACAGCAGCAATTCTGGAACCGTTGGACCCAAGAATATATATCGGAACAGCAACGTCGTAACAAGTGGGCGGAGGTTGAGCGAGAGTTGAAAATCGGAGACCTAGTATTCATAAAGAACGAGATAACACCCCCAAGCAGATGGATGATGGCCAGGATAATTGAAGTTTATCCGGGACGGGATGGGAAGATACGAACGTGTAAGGTGAAGACGGAAAAGGGTGAATTAGTGCGACCCATCACCCAACTATGTCTGCTGCCCGTCGATTAAGGGGTTCGTAACATTCGACACTGGTTTTCCTCATTTTTTGCGGAAAGGTTTTTTTTGGGGGTTTTCCCAGTGTCCTCGAGCGAATGCTGAATGTTAAGAACGAACCAAGCGGAAACAAGAAAAGCAAAGTTGTAGAGAACACCAATAAAGAGGTTGGAGGAACGTCGTCCCTCAAGGTGGCCAGGTTGTTACGGCCGTAAGGAGAAGAAACTATAGTATGACAGAAGAACATCAGTACAGGATTTTGAGGAACTCCGTCCCTCAAGGTGGCCAGGTTGTTACGGCCGTAAAAGGAAAACCATAGAGTAGTAGAAAATAATATAATTTGCATTGTATAAAAAAGCAGCATCTTCTATGCGATCCTGTAGAGATAAATGTTACGTTTAAAATTGTAATAGTATTTGTGTACATAGAAAATATGTATGCAAAAGAAATGTATATAATATGAAAAGTATATAAGGAATATGTATGTCGTGGTAATAGAAAAAAGAAGGAATATAAAAAATGTGGAATTAATATAAAAAAGATGATAGTGGTGTAGAGATCGAAAGAGTAAAGTAAAATAAATTAATTAATCGTGAAAAAAGGGAATTTTGGTTTTTGTATTGGAAAAAGGGGTTATAGTTTCGGACTAAAGGAATTTGGGAAATTTCTATTAAGGAATCACGCGGGTTTGTGGAAAAGCAAGCGGATTAAGCAAAGTCGTATCAGCCATGCAAGCAAAAGATGAATAGATAAGACAGAAAGAGTGTTTAGTGATAAAGTTAGTGATAAAATAGTCAACTCAGCAAATCCATATCTACAACATAAACTATTTGAAACGTATGGTTGATCAACGTGACCAGCCGTTTAGTTTTGGAATTAAAGAAATTTAGATTTACAGAATTCAGTCCGATTTCAGCTTTTAAGTGAAAAACTTGTAAAACCATTTCTACAAAATAAAAAATTCAAAATTTTAAAAAATTAATTTTTTTTAACAACTTTGGAACAATGAAAACTTAATTTGCAGAACTAACTTTCAATCAAACAACAACTTCAACTTTCAATTTGATTGTTTCAATTCGTGTTTTTTGATTGAAACTGTTGAACGTTTTAAGTACTTGGGAATTATCCTTGACTGTCACCCTAATTGAAAAGTTCGTATCGCTAAGTCTAAAAAATCTATGAATAATGAGTTAAGAATGTTTTATTTGCTTAGAAGAATAGCCATACGCACTGACTTAATTAAGTTTTATTAGTCTTGTATTAATTCCAGGTTAGAATATGCACTGGCGTACTGGTGGTCATTGCTACATGGCATCATTGAAGATTCTCATTAATGCTCAAAAACAAGCAACATAATTGTTTTGAGTCATGATTCTTCTTGGCCATTATTTTTTAGTTAGAGAGTTTTACCATTGCGTTATTTTATTTAAGTAGTGGATAACGGACGGTAAGACTCAATGTAAGCGATAACTCTAGAAATAATGAGAATTTCATATTCGATGTTCTGAAGTTTTATTTCGAATTATTATGTGTTGACTACACCTCAATTTTTTTTTATGAAAACAGCTTCGCTTTCAACGCGGTTTACTTATGCGAGATTTTTTCCAAACTTTGATTACCTGTAAAGTTATTTTGTTAGAGAGCCCATTATAGCTTACATCTATAAAAGAGAAACCATTTATTTATCACGTCCACGAGAACAACATTTTTGGTATTCACCGTCTAAAGAAAGAGTTCGTATTAAAACTCGCTTTTAATCATTCAAAACGATGTTTAACCTAATAAAATTAGTTTTAGATTAGTTAGGTTTAATTTGCCAACCGCAATTTTCAAACAAGCCAGCTTCTTAGATTATTTCTCAATTGTTATAGATCACACCAAATAGTCAGATGTTAGTTTTACTTGGGTTATCTTGCAGAAAATCTAATATTTTCCATAAGATGTATTTAGAATTCGGTTATTATTACTGTAAATCAAAATGTTTATGGCAATATTAATTTTTAGTTAAGATGCTCAAATCCTTCATTGTGAGACTTGAATGTAATGAATCAATCAACTTCTCGCAATGGAAATATAATTAACTAACATTGAATGAGAACCGACCAGATAGCACAGTGGTTAAAGCTGTGGCGTTTGGAGCGGGAGGTACCGGGTTCGAATCTCGATAGGGGCACGATGCAAAAGGGATTTTTCCATCATATGATCTGTTCAGATATTAATGGTTGGACTGATACGATCAATGATGGAGGATGAACACATCAAGACACCCAAGTAGTGCAGAACTCATGGGCCGAGCCAATCTTCCGTGTCAGTACAGGATGGCATGGAGCTATGCATTGCGCAGATGGTATAAAAAATCGGCCTGTAACCGATAGGTGAGAAAATCGCGTGTGGTATCACAACGGACTACAACTAGTCTAAGTGTGCTTTAGTTAGAACAGGAGCAGCCACTCTAACCTAACCTAACCTAACCTAACATTGAATGAGTCATCTAAAATCGAACTATCTAAAGGATAGGAGAAATATGCAACTAGAGGCAAGACCTTCATAATTTAGGTCACTCTGGAAAAAATTAAATGTTTTTGGTTTGAGACAAAGTTTAAGACGTAAATTGTATTACATAACTTTGTTTTTTTGTAGGCTGTGTGCGAATAATCATGAGGTTTTATTGAAGCTTTACATTATTATTTCCATTAACCTTGTTCCACACTAACAAAACAGCAAACTCGTCCTGTCAAATGAAAATTCCTACAATATTAAAAATAAAACTTACGTCAATTCACAACATTCCACCAGTGTGAACGCAACCGTCTTCCTCGAACCAAAACCAATATAAGCATACAAAAAATATTTAAGTGAAAATCGTATAGAAAGACAGGAATTAAGTGAAAAGCGAAAAAAAAAATTGGTTTTCCTTTCGTTGTCGCTGTTATCGTCTTATTTTCCGCACTCATCCCTAGCATAACAAAAACATTAAATTTATTTCGCCTAGTTTATGTGTGTATGGGTATGCGACATAAGAAAGCAGCAGGCAAAAAATATACCCACAGCATACAACAACAAAACTATATATTTGTTATGAGAAATAACAACGAACTGTTCGCATATTACGTGTACTGAAGAAGTTTATTTATATTCAAATATCTTTCAGTTTTGGAATGTTATTATTGAAATTCTTGTCTTATAAAATACTAAAGTACAATAAAAAAACAAAAAAAAAATATTTCATCATATACATTCAACAAAACAACAACGACGATTTAGTTTTTCATGAACTACGTATGTACAAACAAATTTTATTTATGGTGTATTCCTCGCTCTTAAAAAGGATTACATACATCAAAACGAACATGGAAAGAAATAGGCGAAATATTCATTTCGCCTGCACATAATCATAAACAGCAACATCAGTACAAACATTGCTGAAAATGCATCTCTCATTGTACATTGTATTATGTATACCCAATAATAATCATAAATACGAAATTATGTGCAAATTAAAATTTAATTTAATATTTTTGAATTTATGTAGTGTGTATGTTTATTTGTGTGTATATTTTATAGGTCAGAGATTAAGAATTATCGTTTTTAATTTTTTTTTTTTTTTTTTTTTTTAGAATTTCATAAATATAAAATTTAATTACTTATGGCTAGTCCAGTACATTGTGATACGAAAAGGATTTTGGTTTTAAAATTTATTTTTAGTTTTAATCCGCTTATAGGCAGGAATTGGCAAAACATTATTTTTAATTACTCTTTTGGTTTATAAACTTGTACGTTGGCTAGCATGTAGAAATTGAATAAGTAATAATTTAAATCTGTGTTTGCTACATTAATTTTTAATGAGCTGGGTATTTTGTGGTTGTTGAATTTTTGTTTTTTGATGACGGTTTATTTATTTATGTCATAAATATTGGTAGGTATACTGACAGAGGCGGAATTTTTCTAAAAATTGACACTGAATTTACATAGCTGGTTACATTAGATTGGTTGGTGGGGAGGAGGTGTTTAATGTGGCCAAACTTAGATGGGTCTTCGCGGAACTAATAACTAAATCATTTTGATGACCTTCATATAATCTGTTAGTATTATTTCAAGAGACATCGTAAAATCTCTACAATGAACCAGAATTATTTGGTACCTTATGAATCTCTAAAGTAAACTCGTTAATGTGGGTATCAACACCGGCATTGGATTTCGCTATTTGTGTATTAGTTTTTTGTCGAAACCCGGTATTTCCCGGTAATTCACAGGAGGTCCATGTTAGATTTTAGTGTTTCCTTTATAATGCACATATGCGCCCTGTTACTGCCTTCACAAACTTGAAGAGTTTGAAACAAGAGCGAATATACAGAGAGATATAAAAGGTAGAATATTCAACTAATTCCAGGAAACCTTACCGTTTAAAGTGGCCCTAAAAATGCTTAACTGAGGTTTTTCGGCTGTTGAGAGTTGTAAATCATACCGAGACACCCCACAACACATTTTAATTAAGCGAGATTTTCGAGGATTTTGCGGAATTACATTTTCGATATTTCAAGATTATTCCAGTTTTTCTCGAGAAATTCTGAACCTGGAGGATTGTGAAATTTTTGAATCGTTTCTCGAGAATTCTCGACAATACTAGATTTTTATTTTTTTTTTTTGAGGAAATATTCAAAATTAAATTATCTATATACGAGTATATAAAGAAAATCCAATAAAACAATTTTTTTAATCAATCAGTTAAATAAATTTGATCAGAAAACACTTTTATTTCGACGCAAAATTTAAAAATTCACTTATAATTTTGAAAATGATTCTTTAGAATATTCTGAAATTAGCTGATTGAAATTGAAACATTTTACTCGTTTTGAATAGATGTTGTCTGATGATTTGTAAGCGCATTCAAAAGTAACCTTAAGATTTCGGTTAAATTACCAGTTAATGCAGCAAACTCTTTGGTTAGAAGCGAAATGGTACATACTTGGCGGGCTTTCGGTCGTACACATCGATTAACTTTTGCTGTGAGGCTCTTTACTTACTTGTTCTGATGCATTCAAAATCTATGTTCCTTTTTCACTGTAACTTTAAAAATTTGCTAAACCGGTATTTTTACCAGGTTTTGCCAATTTAAGCATTTCAATTTTATTTGAAAATCGAAATAAAGATTCGTGAGTTTCTTGGACGAATAGCAGATTATATTTAAAAATTTAATTGAGAAAACTAACGCTACATTTCTTCGCTTTGGAATGTTTCTATTATTTTAGTTAGAGTTTTGTTGGTACAGCATCTTGTTTTTTAGGGTGAGAACAAAAAAATCCTTTTCATTCGATTCTACAATTTGAATTGGTTTCAGTTTAATCAAAATATATTTGTAGCTAGAACAAATTCCCGTGAGTAAGCTCTTCTTGAGATATTACAATAAACATATTTGAATGTATTTTAGATTATTCAAGAATGCTCAGGATTTACTTTAAGATTTCGAAAATTATCAGAGATTGTGACGGCAAACGAGTTATTTTCTGATTGTTCGAGTGGTTAGGATACCCAGAAAGTTTGAGATTAAAACTCTCCGAACAATCTTTAATACCTTCAATATACGAAACTTATCGATGTATGTATATGTAAACCTTTCAAATAACACCTACAATTTTGCAGGTTCACAATTATTTATAATTTGTACATAGCGTAATTTCAAAAATCAAAATTTTACTAATTTTTGTGAGTATATTAGAATTATTCTGAATTCTAATTTTGACTAATTTAATTTTTTGCACCAGTTTTAAATGTAATCTGGAGCCCTAAAATATTCGATTTCTTATAATAAATTCTTTTGGCAAGAAATTTCTTCTTATCAAAACAATTTGCTGTCAGGGCACTAAATTTGGAGGAAGTTAAAAAATCTTGATTTTAACCGAATCCTGTGTAAGTTTCATAATCCTTTAACGTCAAAGTGAGATTCTCTTCCGTACGTGTATACACCCTTAGTGTTAAAGTAAAGTGGCAGGCGATGATGGCACAATTGATTCTGAAGCAACTAGGCCGATTACATGAGCCGAATTTATTTTTGTTTACCAAAATAAATAATCTCACAATGTTAGTTACAAGATGAGAATTGTAATACGATTAAACAAACAGTCTTTTATGGACACCTCGTTAGCAAACCTTAGCGATTATCGACTTCGTTAGGCGGAGAAACCATACGAAACCATACGTTAATCTTGTCTTTGAAGTTGACAAAAAATTATCTTATGCATGCTGAGTTTCCCGTAAAAACAACCGTACCCGATTTTTCAAAACCAGTCAAACTTATAGCACGTATGCATCAGCAAATTAAACATATCTAGGAATTTTAGGTGGATAGCAACAAATTTGTCGTTGGACTTTAAAATGCATTGACACCAGCCCCCATTTTCTGTGGCTCATCCGAACTGTGAAGCTTTATTGAATTTTACGATCGGTACTGTTTGGTACAAGGAAACCGTTTAGATTTTTCCTATAAGAAACAATACAGCCGAGTGAAACGCGAAAATCTACATTCACTCGCAATATAACGTTTAGTAGCAATTTGCCTTTCGATAAACCGATTGCTTTGATGATGAAGAACATTTTGCTCCTCTTCACAAACAAATCAGGATAACAATAAGTAAAACATGTTCAGAATAGGGTGAATAATGTAACCTAATTAACCATAAAAATCAAACAAAATTAGAAGAAAACTTGATATAAAATCGCCTGTACAAAGAGAAAGAAGACTGAAAGTTAATGAGCAAGATTCGTAGGTAGCCTAACATCATTGCATGGTAAAGTAGGTCTGCCTTGAGTCACTAGTATATAATTAAAAATCTATGAAAGATCCTAATCAGATTCTTAGACGGGAACAAAGTAAGCTTGAACATGCAAAGAGATATTCAAACGGTGACTTTTCCAACTCAAAGAAACAATTAAGATTAATGCATAAGGTTAACCCGCTCAAACAACAACAATAATTTGAGGAGGATATTAGTGCGCATTGTTCCGTTATTGCCGTATAGAGAATCAACAAAGTTAAAAACGTTTTTCCGTTAGTTTTGTTTTGTAAAGATAAAGATCGAACGTCGTAAAGGAATAACGGTTACTTGGCTAGAAACATGATTTCAGTTGTGCGTTGGCTCTTACTGGAAAGAGGCTGTAAAATTAGGCAAAAAAATAAAAAATTAAACATTCCGGTAAAGTTTGAATGGACTATATGGAATAGTAATTTAGTGATCAAAGCTTAAAAAATGTATGGGCATCGAGTTGATGAAACTTATAACAAACGAATCAGTCAAATATGCCATATGTTTCCCAAAAAAGCCAATCCCTAAAGTATTGTTGCTGAACCGTAAACATACATTGGAATTCTTCTTATTAGTGTTTCTAATTATCACAAAAAGCCTTCGGCGCATGTTTAGTGTCCGCCGCTTTAAATAAATATAAAAGTTAAGATCGTCTAACAAAATCGGTCGATAATAACTTAGTTTAAATGACTTCTACTACTTTTGGGCACATCCATATTTAACCTCGAAGTTGTTGACATAATATCCTTAAAACGTAGATATTACAACTTACATATCATTTTACATGCAGGAAAAGAATGAAAACGCAAAACTGGCTTATAACAACCGCTAAAGTTTCTATATATATTCCAAAAATTAGTTAAGACTATTTTATAAATTTATTGAATCAAATGATAATAGATTCTTTAATGTGAAATGCTTAAAACGTAGGTTAAATATTTAGCACGTGTTTTACATGCAGGAAGAGAATACAAATGCGAAATTGACATAAAACAACCGCTTTGTATCATTAGGGATATAACCATAAAATTATTAAAGACTGTTTTATAAATTAATTGAATTAAATGAAGCTAATCTATCCTTAAAACGTACATATTACAACTTAAATGTCATTTTACATGCAGGAAGAGAATAAAAACGAAAAATTAGACTAAAATAACCGCTAACATTTCTATATATATTCAAGAATCCAATTAAGACTATTTTATAAATTTATTGAATCAAATGATAATAGATTCTTTAATGTGAAATGCTTAAAACGTAGGTTAAATTTCTAGCACGTGTTTTACATGCAGGAAGAGAATTCAAATGCGGAATTGACATAAAATAACCGCATAGTATCGTTAGACATAACCAAAAAATTATTAAAGACTGTTTTATATCATAATTGAATTAAATAAAGCGGATTTATCCTTAAAACGTAGATATTACAACTTAAATGTAATTTTACATGCAGGAACAGGATAAAAACACAAAATTAGCATAAAACAACCGCTAAGATTTCTATATATATTTTAAAAACTGATTAACACTATTTTATAAATTTATTGAATCAAATGATAATAGATTCTTTAATGTGAAATGTGTGAAATGCTTTAAACGAAGGTTAAATACCTAGCATGTGTTTTACATGCAGGAAGAGAATACAAATGCAAAATTGACATAAAATAACAGCATAGTATCGTTAGATATAACCAAAAAATAATTAAAGTCTGTTTTATACATTAATTGAATTAAATGAAGCTAATGTCGTTGATATAATATCCTTAAAACGTAGATATTACAACTTAAATATCAGTTTACATGCAGGAAGAGAATAAAAACACAAAATTGACCTAAAACAACCGCTTAGATTTCTATATATATTCCAAAAACCAGTTAAGACTATTTTAAAAATTTATTGAATCAAATGATGGTAGATTCTTTATTGTTAATGCTTAAAATATAGGTTAAATATTTAGCACGTGTTTTACATGCAGGGAGAGAATACAAATGCGAAATTGACGTAAAATAACCGCGTAGTATCGTTATATGGTATATAACCAAAAAATTATTAAAGACTGTTTTATACATTAATGGAATTAAATAAAGCAAATTTATCCTTAAAACGTAGATATTACAACTTAACTGTCATTTTACATGCAGGAAGAGAATAAAAACGCAAAATGAGCCTAAAACAACTGCTAACATTTCTATTATATTCCAAAAACCAATTAACACTATTTTATAAATTTATTGAATCAAATGATAGTAGATTCTTTAATGTGAAATGCTTAAAACGTAGGGTAAATATCTAGCACGTGTTTTACATGCAGGAAGAGAATACAAATGCGAAATTGACGTAAAATAACCGCATAGTATCGTTAGATATAACCACAAAATTATTAAAGACTGTTTTATACATTAATTAAATTAAATAAAGCGAATTTATCCTTAAAACGTAGATATTACAACTTAAATGTCATTTTACATGCAGGAAGAGAATAAAAACGCAAAATTAGAGTAAAACAACCGCTAAGATTTATATATATATCCCAAAAACCAATTCAGACTATTTAATAAATTTATTGAATTAAATGATAATTGATTCTTTAATGTGAAATGCTTAAAACGTAGGTTAAAAATCTAGCACGTGTTTTACATGCAGGAAGAGAATACAAATGCGAAATTTAAATAAAATAACCTCATAGTATTGTTAGATATAACCAGAAAATGATTAAAGGCTGCTTTATACATTAGTTCAATTAAATGAAGCTAATTATTTGATATAATTTCCTTAAAGCGTATTGAGTAATAGCTACAGAGGTTTTTTTTGTGTCGTCTAGGCTTAGGCATCCAATTTTTTATTCTCTAGCACCGCTTGTAATATTTTTTATGCTAATTATTGGAAGCTTATTAAATTTTTTTTAATCTTTTATACATAAAATATGGTTTGATTTTATTAAAATATTTAACAAAATATGCAAAAATTTAAAAAATTCTAAGAGGACTTGTAGCTCTAACCAATTATGGTGGCCTGCATTGTTGTGTTGTCTCCAGTTTTCTCATGGCTCGTTTTTTCCATTGGTTTTTTTTTCTTGTTCAGAAAAACCTTGCAGTCAAACGAAATCGATTTTTGGTTATCTTTGTATATTCCTATATCGAGTAGACTTCAAAACTAATTAAATCCCTTCAAACATTTTTTTTACTAAAGAGTGTCTCTAAACCACTACTCATCTAACTTTCAGCTATCAATCCATTCTTAATTCGAATTAATCATTAAAATTTTGTAGCTCGTCTCAAGTAACCAGATGAATTTTATTGTCTAGCATCATAATAATTCAAGGAATCTTTTATAAAAATAAATTGTCGAAGAGTTTCGCAAATTCTTTGAAAAATCGTTTTATTACAAAAAGCTTGTAGAAAATTATTATTTTTTAATTTTGTTGTGGAATTATTTTTGCTTTAGTGAAACCTAATTATACTAAGAGCTTTTATTATAAGGAATAGTTGTTGACCTAAAAATTATTTAAAGCTAACCTTTCATATAATATCAATTATACTTTAAATGGATAAATTAAGCCACTTAATGTTTTGCCCTGTTCATAATAAGGGACGATAAATTAAATTTATGCAGAATGGTGATATAAGTTATTAATTAGCGTGTACAAATTCATCTGACCAGCACAAATAGCAGGTAAACAATGCCATACAGATTAAGTTATCGTCATTAAACTGATATTGTAAGTTGATGCATGGAGATCGATTTTTGCTTGCTCTCTTGTTATCGAAGCAAAAATCGACATGATTTAGAATAAAAGTGGGCCATTCTAATAAAATCACCTTCATATTTAATGGATTTTGAGACAAGAGGTTATAAATTTCAATCTTTTATTTACACCGTAAGTAGAATATTTTCTTTAAAATTTTGCGCTGACAGGTGACACCATCCTATTTCATTTGACGGGAATTTAATATACCTCAATGGAGAATAGAGAATGGCAAAACTTGTGAAATTTTTTCAGAAAAAAACTGTGGACTGAGACAACCTAAACAGGAGAATAACAAGATCAACTAGTACATCTGGCATTTGGTATTGATCACTGTGAAATACAAATCATTAGGGAGACAAAACAATAATGTCAGATTCCAATAAAAAAGTTGAAACAAACTATTTAGCCAAACATTTGCTGACGTTAAGATAATGGTTGTATAGGTTGAACTTTTTTCTTTACGTTTGAACACTAAATATTCTGTCAAACTAAATATTTTCAAAATACAAAATAGGTAAAATTTGATTAGGAATAATTTTCTGCTGAATATACTATAAAAAATTTGATGTATTTTATTCAAAGTTTCAGATGAGCTGTGATTTAACGACTACGTTCGGTACCTTTAAAATAAATGGACTAATTCAAAAAATAGATTTCATACTCATTCTTAATTGCAAATCCGCTTTAATTTTTAAAAAATCACTTAGTACACAGTAAGAAAATTTTAAAGGAATACTTCACATATTTTCTTGAAACAATTTGCAGTGTGCCGCAACAGCGACAGGAGGTAGTTTCCTATAGGAGACTTATGGCCATGGAATTGGAATTCTGAGCGAATACCGAATGCAGGCATAGTGATCTAGAGGTGAGTAAAGGAGTTATGAGCGTCACCATATTTGATTTATAACAGAAATTCGTTACGGAATCGGAATTAAATACTTAAAAAGCAATCATTCTGATGAATTGTACGGCGACATCTAGTTTAGATAAAGTTATTTGATAGCGTAAAGTTTACTGTACTAAAATGGAATTTTCTATGACAACACTGTTCTAAATGTTTTTGGAATATTCTTATTGGACTATTTTCTTAATTTAATGTTAATTTTGGTATAGAATTATCCTAGCAATAATTTTGGAAAATTTTATTGTATTTTTATAATGTAGGCAGAGTGTTCTAGCGGTGAGAAGAGCAGTTATAGCGTCACCATCTTTGATTTATAACAGGAATTCGGTATGGATTCCCCGAAATTTTTACATTTCGTCACGTTTGATAGGAAGTAGGCTGAAAAGTACACTTGTAATGCCCGATCTTTAACACGAATATCATATAGATTTACGCGACAATGATATTTCATTTCAGTGAGCACGCCGTGTAAACTATCTTAAGCTAGGGGATATGTTTATTTATTTTTATTTATTTATTTAGTTGCACTTAAAAATTTATAAAACTTTTGGTACACTCCATTTTGACCTTTTGCTCATTCGGAACAGCGCATACCAAAATATGCGAATAACCTAAATAAATCAGACGCATCTGAATTTGGCAGTTTCTGGTCCTTCTCGAATAATTGATGCTTGATTTCGTTCCGCGATCCGCCTTCTGCCAGGTTTTAATCAATAGCTCTCACTGAATGGAGCTGGGACTGCTGCTGTTGTTTCTTACTGAAACTATCTGCCCCATTTTGTCTGGCACACCAATAGAAACAAGACACCAGGTTATATAAATATTTCCATGCTGACACTATTGCTTGGCCTAGTTTTGATCCACCCTGGTAATTTTTTTTCTTCAAATTTTTAAAATTAAAAATTAAAACAAAAAAAAATGCAGAAGAAAAAAATAAACGACCGACGATGTGAAAGTCTAAGGCAGACGAATCAAATTGATCGCTCCACATGATCTCATCACAATTGGTTCGCACATAAAAAAGACGTGGAGTTCAACCGAAATTAGCTGTTAATATACAGTTTTCGTCTTTCCAGAGAGTTTAGTAAAAAGGGGACGTCTTATATTTGGGTTATAATTCTGGATTGGTTTTTTAAATTGTCCATCTACCTTTCAAAATCCAGCAATCTTAACTCTTTCTTATTGATATCCCTAAATTTTCTTCCCACCAACCGTTCCCCGCTTTGATCTAGCCTTACATGACAAAATATCTCATGATCAAAGGAATAGGTAGAATTCAGCATCACCTCATATTTTGAATTCACTTTCCTCACCCCATATTTTGATCCCCGATTTAGATGTCGTTACGTAAATACGATTATAAAAATCTATCGAATAGATTACATTTTCACCAGCCCGCTGGAGATTGCTATTGTGCCATTAGTGATGTGTTGATTACTTAACAAAACATGTTATCTCTGAATCTTTAAAGTTCTCAAGTACATTATACGGTTTTGTATTAATGTAGTGATTTATTTTACGTTTATAAAATTTTACTTGAACACTATTTGCCACAAACAGATTCTCCTTATCAAAGTGCAGTATGGATCCCCATCATCTCCGCTTATAAAATAATATGATTCTACGTAAATACCTAACACCAATAAGCATATACTTTTAAACGTTTTAAGTTGGTAAGTTGATGCAGTGTCCTAAAAGAAAATAACATTTATAATTCCTTAAGAATTAAAATCCAAGCTTGTTTACCTTTTAATGTGTTCCTCATTGCCGCAGTACGCCGTTAATACCAAATCTAAAGTAATAATTGAGCAAAGGATATTTTATTGGGCATCAGCAATGAAGTTGCTTCTGCTGTTTTTAACCGGCTCAATAAAATAATTCATTTGATTTACGATGGATCGAAAAACAGCTCAATAGTACAAATTCACCAATTCATATTAAGAAAATTCAAATAATTTTTTCTGTCCCGGACCATTCATGCATACTGCTCGATAGAGGTTCTGCATTATTTGGAAAAATGAACAAAATCAAAAAATACGATAATTTGACCCCATATGAATATGAAAAAATTTACTAGGAATATAGAACAATGATTTCAATGGGCGGCCAAGATTGCGCAATAAATGACTGGAAAGCTTAATTATCCAGATTTTGCAAACCAACCGCCCAATGTCATTTTTAATTTAATAAGTCCAAGCGCTTTATACTAACCAAATCAGTTGGATGTATTTTCGTCGACGGAGAGGTTTAGTACAAATCACACTTATTTAGAGAATGTTTCGTTTTAGAAAAAGGCTGCAGAATTTCAACGATTTTACATGATAAACTTGCGAAGTAGAAAGATGTTGATAATTTGCCGAATTAGCATTTTAGTGAGGAATGGAAATGACGTGATGAGCTTAAGATTTTTAAGAGCAATTTGGTTACTAGTTCATCCGAAAATGATCTTTACGTATAGGTGAAAATGAAAAACGTGATACTTTCATTGAAGATATTTACGTGTCTAAACCTCTCTAGTGTCTATTATGATTTATTTGATGTATGATTTTTTATTTAATGTAACACAAATAAACTGTGATTTTGAATTTTTGCTTATTTTAATAAAGACTGTATTTTACAAACCATTTTTTTCTGTAGATTAATTAAGTTTCTCCTTAAACCCTTACAAATTGCATCAAAACGTGACATTTCCGTAGGAAGGAATCTGTCAACTAGTGATATTAGCATATTCACCGACAGTTAGGCAACCATTAAAGCGCATCAATCACACCTCCTAATTTCGAAAGTAGTTCAGAACTCTCATTTCTTGACGAGAGGGTATAGATCAGATAAACATCGACCATAAATGGATGCAAGGAAAGAATACTCTTTCATGTTGTAAACTAATTCTTCGGGAAGAATCTACAAATGGTCAAATAGTATACTTCACGTGTAATAACACGGCAGGTCTGGCCAAAGTTAAATTTTGGCGAGATTTAAAAAGGTGATCTAACCTCAGAGATGTCAGGTCGGAATTGTTAGTGGAGTGATTGGAGAGCACTGCCTTTTAAGCAGGCACGCGCGTAGACTTGGTTCCTTCTCACATCACTAATGTCGCAGTTGTGAAATCGAGAAGGAAGAAAAGCAGTACTCTCGTCTAGCCCAAAACAAACTAATATTTCTAGGGATTCTTATTTTAAATGACGTGACTGATCTTAGTAATATGGACGTCAAGAAGGTCAGCGTTTTATCAACGGCTTAAAATGGTTTTAAACAGTAGGTGGAAAATATTAATTTGTGGAATGGCTATAAACCAATTTGGGTCGATGCCGATTTTAACCTTTACCTAACCGAATCTTATAAGACGTAATATATTATGTAACGTAACGATAAACCCATTTTGCATCTGTATTTTTTTTAGATTAGCTAAAGCAGCATTTAGCCTCAGGAATAACTACACCAAACCCCACGCACTAAACTGTGCGATTATCAGCATAAAACTGCAGGTAGTGATTATCCTTTATTCTGCTAACGGGAAACCGCAAAGTCGGGTATTGGTTACAATGAATTAAGAGCGGCGAATAAAGGAAAATAAAGGCCCTAGGCAATCATTTGTTTTCGGGTCCCCTCGAAATAATAGGAAATTTTGGGCCTTTGCAAGCTTTCGTTTCAGGAAGCAACATTTCGTTACTGTACAAGAAGCGTGAAAATTTTGCCTTTCCTCTGTTTTCCATGGCTAAAATGTCTGATTTTCCTTATTATTTACTAATCTGCTAAACGTTTGCTTAAAAAGTGTGGCCAAAAACAGCGCAATAAAACATTTTTCTAATATAAATGGTTCATGGATACATATTTAGTTGGAAAATATAGACATGTCAATATTGCAAATGAAATGCAACAATGGAGTACTAACAGCATATTTGGGATGCACAAAAGAGATGGTTTTTGGTGCCATTTAAACCTATAAATATGCTGGAAATTTCGAAAACAGACCCAGAAAAGAACGGCTCGAAAAGCTACGAAAAGGGAAGGTAAAATCTTTATTAAAAAGAGTAAGCGCTCTTTTTTGCGACCGCTAGAAATGAAGCCGTATCACATTAAATTGTACGGACTTGGTCGTACAGACCCTTTTAGACTCGAATATCCTGATTTTCGGCGTTACTATGAATGGTACCCTATTTGCCTGTCCTGGTCAATTGATTATATTTGAGAAGTTTTGAAAAACAAACTAAATAGGTCAAACACAACAAAGGCTAAAATTTACTCAGTTCGAGAATTTATTAAGAAATTACATGAAGTGAGCGACTTTGTACAACGAATTTGTAATTTGAAAGCTTTGGTGGACAAACTTAGAAATTTATTTAATGGAACGCAACAGTTTCCAAAACCTTGCTTTAGCAATGCTTAGACTTTTGGAATATATAAGCTCTCTTTTGTTTTGTGACTTTGGTTTAAAATATAACAAAAAATCAATAATAAAACCAATTATCGAGGTTAAAAATAATCAATTGATCAAAAACCGAACCTTTTTTTAAATTTGTTTTAAATTTTTGTTCCATGTTTTTGTTGTGAAATCTTTAGGATCTGTAATGTATCGTTTTCACGGAAACATCAAACACTTGCAAATTACCCGAAAAACTACGAATAAACTTAGAAACCTTTCTATAGAATAACCAATAAAAATCAAGCAGTCAAATTTCGAATTGATTCGTTGCGAACAATAATTGAACTATCCAAAATTCTCAAAATCCCAAATTTTGATAACCTCGTCTCGGAAAAATCATGTAACCCAGGTATATATTAATTCAACTAAAAGATAAACTGCAGTAATATCGAAAATTTTAAATAATCTCGAAAAAATAATAGACACCAAACAAATCTCAAATAAGCTTGAATATCCCAAAAAATATCGATTTCGTATCACCAATTTTGTAACATGAAGTAATTATAGCGCTTTCCAAATTTAGGGTTGTTATGTATTTTAATATCGAGAAGCTCGCTTAGACTCGAAAATCCTAAATTATTTTACAATTCTAGAATAATCTTGAAAAATGTTAATGCTGGACACTGGAATACCTCATCTAATTTAATGCTATGCTTAATTTAATCCAAGATACAAATCTGATAATTGTTATACATGTACATACACCACACTCTTAGCAACAAATACTCGGTAATACATTCGGAAGTCGAAAAATATGGATCATAAAATGCTAAACTCTTCGTAGTATAAATTCAGCTCAGTTCAGTTTTTCTTGTCTGTTGAATTTTCCCCAGATTTCGTTTCTCTTCTAAACAAATAAAAGCTAACAATTTTTCAGGTCCGTAAATATAATGAAGAAATTAAAACGAACGTTTCACAAATATTTTAGGTTTCTTTCTTTTGAAACCATTTGCCCTTCTCCAAATAAATTTCGAATACGTTTAAAAACTTAAATAAATCGAAAATCCAAATTTACCTGTAATCCAGTAATAATGAGGAATTCAACTTCTTAAAGAAAATTAGGATTTAAAACTTATACAGAAAAATTTGTTTTTCGAAAGTACTCAAATCGGTTTGTGAATAATTTAATGTTGCTGAAATCGATTTTTGTATGCGTGAATTAAATTTGTAGCCGCCACTGACTTGATTATTACTATAAAATGGGACACAGTAATCCATGAAGAAATTCTACTTTTAATCTCATATTTGTCAATATGAAAATCATAGAACTTATAAAATTGATTAAAATTCCTAATACACAAAAGGTTTTATGTGATTCCGAACATTTATATTTTTTGCTAAAGCTGACCCCATTCCCTTAGTGAATGTGTCATTTCTACAAACACTGAACTATTATGGTGATATATCCAACGCTAAAATCTTTATCCTTTGATGTCAAAAGTTTCCTTTTGAAACAAGTTCGGAGATTTTTCGTATGTAGCGCTAAAAATAAAGCAGATCACATGTAATTACTTGGACATTCACTCTCATCAAGCAACCGACCAGAAGTTGCTTATCGTTTCTTTCTGCAATGATTCCTGGTAGTTGAAAGCGACTGGAGACAGTTCGTCGTTTCCCTTATAGGAGAGGTTGTCGTGTATAAAAAAAAATGTGATTTCACCAGTTAATGAGATTAAAAGATGCTTCACGGTATATTCAGCATACGTTCAATAACAGTGGTAAAGGAAGAGAGAAGAGCAAGAAGAACAAACTGTGTCCAACATTTAAGATATTTAAAAAAAAAAAAAAAAAAAAAAAAATTAAAAATGTGTGGATCCTGTTTTCCAAATTTCCAAAGGTGGAAAGTGTAGGACTAGTAGACGTCTGAAAGCAAAGCGAATTATTTTGGATATTCGAATAGGTCCTCTAGAGCGACAAATCGAAGTTTAATTTAGTTGGGTCTAACGGCAAGGTTTACGTGAGAAATAAAGAATTGGATCTCTAACAATTAGAGAATTAAAACCGTAAAGCGAGGAGAAGAGAACGTTATCGTTTGAGAAGAATTTTGCTAAAAAATGCGCGGAGTTTGGCCAATATTCAGAATTAATAAGCGAATGGACCAACATACACTCAAATATATCATGGAAAATATAATAAAGCATTGTTCCTTCGGAAGCATGACGGGTTCACGTATTTTCCAACTGGATGGCGCTCCTAACATACTACAAGTTGCATACAAGCTGCGACGGAGGACTCCGAAGCCTTACAATACAAATTGTTACCACTGGCTGGAGTGAAACTGTGATCATGAACGGTGAAGCTGCAGCTTATATGCAGATTATCTTTTTTTTTAACATGTTAAACCACCTCTTCTTACACAATCTGTTATGAATGAGCTCTTGCTCAAAATAGATTGTGTAAGTAAGGGGTTGGTTCCTAACCAAAATTTATGTAAATAGACAAATAAATAAATAAATAAATAAAGCAAGGTCACACTGCACCGACCAAAAAATTGATGTTTTAGGTGCGAATCACCTGACCTTAACACAATGGGAATAACTTATGGGGTGAAGTTGGGCAAGGATTAAAAATGAAAAGCTCTAGGAATTCAGTGAGCTGTTCCATCATATCATGGAAATTTGGAAAAACATTCCAGTGTTGCATTGTCAAACATTAGTAGTCAATTTTCCGAAACTCTGTGCGTGCCTAGTATGCCTAGGCATTAATCCACCACTCGGTATAAAAGTATGAAAGTGTAAATATATAAAGGTATTAAGGTATAAAGGCATAAAGGTATAACAATATAAAGGTATTAATGTGATAAGGTGTATAGGTATAAAGGTATAACATTTTTATAATTATATTAAGGTACAAAGGCTTATTCAGAAACAAGTTTTAATAAATTCATTATAATTTTAGGCTCCCCCTGCCAACAATTATTCATGCCATCTAATTTATTTAAGAAACAGGTTGCATACTACCAACAATTCCAAACAAAGTGTTGAAACCTCATCAAATTTTACCAACTTTAATTTTACTAACTTTGTTTACTAGAATATACCATATAAGCTTAAAAGTGTAAAGAAACTAATTATAATATTGGTTAACATTTACTTAAAGCTTACTTTTGAAATTGCCTTTAAATTAATATTCCTACAGGAAAATGGTAAAATAAGATATTTGATTTTTGCTGGTGAATAATTTTTATTAATAATGAATAATCCCAAACTGTAGACAAACAGAAATTAAACTTTTCATTTTAAATTAATGTAATCTAAGCACAACAGCTGTACGCATCCTATAAAAAATTCTCTTCATCACCAATATCCACCTTCATAAAACACTTTTATATCAATTTAATAACCAAACAGCTCATAAATTATAATATTTCAAAAAAACCATTAATATTCCAAATAATAATATTTCCTCATAAAGTCAAAAACACTTTGTCCTCATCCTCGTCACAAAAAAAAATAAAAAATAAAAATAAATAAAAAATATTAATATCAAAATCGACAAAGTGATTGGAAACCAAATTCTGCTCGCTTTCTATTATTCGAACCAAACCCATCCTGTAGAGACGTAAAAAATTAAAGTTGTAAATTGACAGATTTTTACTTTTATTTTACTTTCACATTTTTTTTTTGCTCTTCCGCTCCATCTCTTGAAACTTTTCCTTTTTGTTCATCAATAATTTTTCATATAAAATAGGCGCGCAGAAAAAGATAAATGAAAAGTTTTTAATTAATTTCACTTTTATTTTTGTGTATGATTTACAACAACTTTCCAAGAAATTGATTTAATTTTTGAGTTTGATTTGTGAAATTTATTCGAATTCAAATTTCTTTAATGATCTTATTTAAATGTCAATACGAGTACTAAATTTTAATGATATAGTATTTTTCACTAGTTTATTATATGTTACCCTTGTAAATAATAAGTTTCTTAAACCGGCAAATTATTTCGATAATTTAGTATTCACAAAAAAAAAAATGCTTTTAACAGACTTTATGTATGAAAATAGAAATTTTTTGTCAAATAAAACTTTTTCGTTTCATTCCTCTTTAAAGACCCAAAAAAAAAAAAAAAAAAATGGTGCACAGTAGTTTAAAAAACTGAAACGCATAAATTTTCTTCAATGAATTAAATTCCAGGCAAAAATGTACCTACTTCATAGATCGTTTAAAGGATTTTCCAAAAAGAAAAAAAACATATTTTTGGAGTGTGTTGGGGTTCATATTCGAAGATGAAATACCAAAAAAAGGCAAAATAGGTTTTCGAAAAATACATGATTTGATCTCCAGGTGTGTGACACATTTTCAAATTATTATTATCGTAAACAAAGTTTTCTCGTTTTTTGGTACCAACATACTTGGAAATTGGAGTAACACAATTATTTATTGTAATAGTTTTTATTATTATTACACATGTGTGTGTGTCTGTGATAGAGGGGGCACCAATAAATTTATATGGATTATTTTATAGTTATATACTTATCCTCAGGGCGGGTATGATGTGATAAAGATGTAATGTAATTGATATGGTGTAAGTTTACCTGGAAATAAAATAAAAAAAAAAAAAAAAAAGTTAATTTTATGTTTTATGTATACCATAATTTTTGTTGGAAGAACTTTTATATATTACCGAAATTATTGGGTTTATGGGTTATGTAATATTATGGGTATAAGGAAACATTTTGTTTATATTGCATGGTTCTACAAATTATTAATAATTTCTTCTTGTACCAACAGTAATAAAGGAAATGTTCAAGAATTTTTAAAACCATATTTGTCATCAAACATAGTATATAGTATACCAAACAAAGAGCAATAATGAAACAAAATATTAAATTTTTAGCTTTAAGCTTTAAAATATATCATTTATTGAAGCTTAGATTTTTTTAATTTCTTCTCCTTTAGTAAAACATACTTTAACAATCATGAAAATTTTACACCTTTAGATTTTTGGGGTTTATTCGCTTTAGGCTCCTTTGGGTCCGAAAAATAGTGTTTCAAATTGATATTTATCGGTGTGACTATCGGTCTAATTATCTCTCCTTTATAAAGCCAAGGCGGCTGAACCATTCGAACTCAAACTTTATATTTAAGCTTTTATTCAAAAATTAGGAGGATTCAAATAATTTTAATAAAGTCAGGTAACCGGAAGTGGCAGCTTTTCCTTAATAAGTTTTTCAAAATTCATAAAAGAAAGTCGATTGCTGGCCAAATCTCAATATTGTGTATTTTATTTTGAGATTATTAGGTATTTATGCGTTTGGGTTCAAAGGGGTGTCTATCGGTGTGTCTATCACAAATGATAATGAACAGTTTATTTCGCAGGTGGTACAAGCGCATATTTTGTTGTTTCAGTATTTCAACGTGTAATAATTTTGTGATTAAATTTCGTAGTTTTCTGTACACTAGTAAAAGTACAGAATTATTCAGAGCTAACATTTATGTATTTTTGAAAATGAAAGCTCGTAAAATATATTTTAGAAATATTTAATTTTAATATTTCTGTATTTAATATTTATTTGTTTTTAAAAATATGAATGTGTATGTAGAAAACTTTTATATAAAAGTTTTATAATATTTTTGCTTTTTTCATTAAAAAACTGGAAGCTAAAAACATAATTTTTACTATGGATTCCTATAGCAAGTTTCGCGATAAAAATCTTCTAAAAAATTATGACGTATGAATTTTTCTCTATATACTCTAGAAGGACAAGCGCGTGAACACAATAATTATTAAAAGCTTTTTTAAATCTGGTACGCAAGTCAAACATAAACAACGGAGAAACAAAATCTATTAAAACCCTTTTGCCTAATAGAGTATTAAAGGCAACAGAAAAAGTGATGGACGGGAAACATATAATTGAAAAGAATTCTCTAATGTTTGTGAATACAACTTAGTTGAACAATTTGGTTCTAAAACAGACTAAACACGATAAAATGTCAAAATACTTAAGACAAAAAGTCGAGGAACCAATTACTGTCCATAAAGAAGAGGTCAAAAGCAACCTTGGTTTTCGCTATCCACCTGTTTAGAATTATCGATTCCATAAACTCAATCCCTTCTTTTGAGGGGTACAAAAAGGCTTCTCTAAAAACAGTCGAAAAAACGCTTCAGATGCTTGAAGACTTAGTATGCCAACCAGAGCTCCACATATAGAGTATATATATATATATATATATATATATATATATATATATATATATATATATATATATATATATATATATATATATATATATATATATATATATATATATATATATATATATATATATATATATATATATACAGGGTGGCTGAGACCAAATGTTACTAACTTCACTCTGCTGTCATTTGTGTAGTTGTCATTTTCGCGCATTAATTTTTTGACAGATTGAAGTTTGGTTAGTTGTTTATATGTGGTCAATAAATAATTGTTCTAAATTAATATCTTAATAAAAAAATCGTAATGGAATTCAAACGTAATAGTGTCATTGCACTGTATTTGGGTGGAAATTCACAAACAGCAATAGTTCGTCAGCTCCAGCATTTGAATGTGAATAAAATGTTTGTGTATCGAACCATAACTCGATACAACGAAACTGGTAGCATCGCTAAACGCAACAGAGGCGGTCCTAAAAAGACAGCAACATCAAAAGAAATGATACGAAAGGTGAAGAAACGAATCCAACGAAATCCTCGTCAAAGTGCCAATCAATTAGCCGCACGTCTACATGTTTCACGATGCAGCATTCAAACCATATTGAAAAATGAACTACACTTGAAGCCCTACAAGATACAAAAAGTTCAAGATCTTACGGAGGCACAAAAAAAAGTTAGGCTTGAAAGAACACGAGCATTGAAGGCCTTGGCCGAACGTGATGAGATTCCAAAAATTGTCTTTTCTGATGAGAAAATTTTCACCATTCAACAGCATGTGAATAAACAAAATGATCGTGTTTGGTTAGAGGACAAGTCCAACGATAATTTGGACACAAGAGTTGCCATGCGCAAGCAATCACCAGCTTATGTTATGGTTTGGGCTGCAGTTACTGCAGATGGACGCACTCCTCTGGTTTTCATCGAACATGGAGTCAAGGTAAACCAAGAGATGTACCGCCAAAAGATCCTAAACGATGCTTTGCTACCTTGGGCACGTAAACACTTTGGTACGAACCGTTGGACATTCCAACAGGACTCGGCACCGTCACACAAAGCTCGAGCGACACAGCAATTTTTACAAAATTGCGTTCCGCGGCTGATTTCGTCGAAAGAATGGCCACCATATTCACCAGACTTGAATCCCATGGATTTCTCCATATGGTCCATTTTGGAGAGTAAGGTGTCCACTAAAAAATACGAAAGTGTTGATGCATTGAAGTCAGCTCTTGTTCGAGAATGGAATAAAATTCCGCAAGCCCACGTTCGGTCAGCATGCAATGCTTTCTATGGAAGACTGAATCAAATAATCAAAGCCAAAGGAGGTCATATCGAGCAGTAACATGTTTTTCATAAAATGTAATATGTTTTCAACATATTCCACGAAATTTCAATAAAAAATAATCAAAATTAAAAAAATTACAGCGTTTTCATTTGGTAACACTTGGTCTCAGCCACCCTGTATATACATATATATATATATCGACCATCCCTATTAATAGTATTACAAGTGACTGTATCATACTATACATCTATATCATATTTAGATAGAACTCGTTCTGTTTCTTAATTCCAATTTTTTCCGTTTAAAATATGACAGTTCCCAGCTACATTTATTGACCAAAAATAGTATAAACCTATTACATTTTTACCAATCGCTCCAGTTATATTTATTACATGTAACAATATAATATTATTGACTGAAAGTAAACTTCTCTTATAAAAAACAAGATATTTTGTAATATTATCTCACGGGACTTTTTCGCAAATTGATATAACAATATCCAATGTTATAGAACTATAAAATATAACGTTATTATATCATGATTTTGGAATATATTAAATCGGAAATATAACAAGAAGCGGTAATACATTGTTTGTAGGGATATTGTTAATTGGGGAATTCCCGTTATTACAATTATGCATTTTTTTGACAAGCCATTATTCTAAATTATTTAGTCGTCATTAAAAATTCAAAGAGTGCAACAGCAAGTTCTTGATTTTCTTTAATAAAAATGAGTGCTAGAGCAAGGAAAATGTGTTCAATGGCACGCGATATAAATAATCAAATTCAAACAAAAATATTACAAGTGCAGAAGTTGATATTGAAAATCAAAATAAAATGAAAAAACTGAGTATTGTGAAAATGATAATATAACGCCAGGTAATTTGAAATATGTTCTGAGTTTTATGTTTTCGATTAATTTAATCATTTCTCAGATTCAAATATTGAAAAAGCATTAGAGCTAACTATGGGAAATGAAACTAGCGAAGGTAAATATTGCCAAGTGGACTCATCAAAGTTTATTTCCTTAGACATCACCCATGAAAACCATGATGAGAACGTACATGTCAATTGTTTAACAAATGAATTAATTAGCTTTAATAATAATACGCCCAGTCCAGGTAAATTTTTATTGAAATTAATTTGTCCATAAAAGTATTCATATTATGTAGTTCCCTATTTTGTTTCATATTGAATATTTAGTTCTAGGGAACAGCTCTGGAGTATTTAACCAACCATCATGTTCAAGACCATTAGTCGTTTATGAAGAAAATTCGGATTTTTCCGGTAGGCATAATTTTATTTGTTTTTGTAATGTATTATATATACCTATCTAATATTTATACCAATTAATTAAACAAAATCAAATATTATAGATTTCCAAGACAGTGGCAGTGAGTATTGCCCTTCGCCAGATATGGATTCATCATCGGATAGTACTCCGCCTTACAGTCCTATTACACCGAAAGGAATACATAACCATTTTTCAAATCAGTTGGAGGATAATATTACACCAACCAATCCAAAACGTAGAAACAACAAAGTATTTAAAAAAACGTCGAAGAAAAGGCGTTTATTACGACATGAATGGAAGGCGGTAAAGTCAAAAATGTCATACAATGCTGGAATTGAACATTTTAATGTACGTGATGAATTGATAAGATCTAGATCGATGAAGCCACCTTGTAATTGCAAAATGAAATGCTACCAGAACTTGAATGGAGATGATCGTCAAAAAATGTTTACGAAATTTTGGAATTTAGGGAACAAGGATAGACAATGGAATTTTATTCTGAATTATAGCGAGGAGACAAATAAGTTACGGACAGTTGTGAATCCAAAAATAATACGGAATCCAAACAGAGAATATTTTCTAAGTTCATTCTCTGGAATGCCTTCTGATAAAATAAAAGTGTGCAGAGAAATGTTCTTAAATACATTGGATATAAATTCTCAATGGGTACAAACTGCATATAAGAAACGAAACGATGGCCAAGGAATTTTAGAACCAGATAAACGGGGTCGATTTGTTCGGGAACCCAATGTTAAAACACATCAATCCAATCAATATGTGATAGAACACATTAAATCATTTCCAGCAATAGAGTCACACTACTTGCGAAAATCGGTTACTAAAACCTATATAGAAGGAAACTTGAACGTTGCAATTATGTATCGCCTCTTTTTGGAGTGGTTGAAGGAAAATGGTGTATCATGTAGTGTTACTGAAAGACAATACAGGGATCTATTTAATACACATTTCAATATTGGTTTCTTTGTCCCCAAAAAAGACCGCTGTGAAGTTTGTACGCGACAAGACAACCTTCCTGATGCTCAAAAAACAATTCCTGAAAATGTTTTGGCTTACAACACTCATATTGAAAATAAAAAATTGGCTCAAAGTTTAAAAGATGCTGATAAATTAAGAGCCATTGGTAGTGAAAACAAAATAGAAGCAGCGGTTTTCGACTTCCAAAAAGTTTTAGCTACTCCCCAAAGCGACACCTCCGTATTTTACTATAAACGTAAATACGCCGTGTATAATTTTACCGTTTATAGTCTTAATCGCAAGAAGGCCTATTGTTTTGTGTGGCATGAAACACTAGCTAAACGAGGATCTTCAGAGGTGGCAAGCTGTCTTAAAATATTCATTGAAAAACAAGTCGAGAAAGGATACAATGAATTTTTGTTTTGGTCCGACAACTGTTCAGGCCAAAACCGTAATAAAACCATATTTACATTTTATGTGTGGGCAGCCAACAAGTATCAGATCAAAATTACACACAGATTTTTGGAAAAGAGGCACACTCAAAATGAAGGTGACAGCGTTCATGCTACAATTGAGAAACGGAACAAAAATATGGAAGTATTTATTCCGGCGCAATGGTACTCCAATATACGGTGTGCAAAAATCAAACCACCTTTCTATTGCGTCATAGAAATGTGTCAAACAGATTTTTTGAATTTCAAAATTTTATCAGACGAGTGCAATTTTCTAAAAAATACAGACAATGAAAAATTCTTGTCAAATAAAGTTCGTGAAATAATAATTTCACCTGAAAATCCGACGACACTTTATTATAGGACCGATTTTCGTGTAGAAGTTGCAAAATTTCTAGAGTTAGTGAAACCTAAGAAGCCTAGAGGTCGTAACGCAAAAAAAGATATTACGTTACAATTATTACAAGGTGTTGAACCAGAAAAATTGTATAATTGTTTGTTACCAATATCCACCAAAAAGTACAAAGACTTAATTTTTTTATGTAAACATAATTATATTAAACAAGTTTACCACTCATTTTACGATAATTTGCCTCATGTTGAAAATATTTCAATTGTAGAGGACGACGAGGAATGCTAAAGATTGATCTGAAATAACAATGAATGTGATTTGTTTTTTTAATTTTAAAATTAATTTTATTTAAATTTTTGAAATAAAAGACTGAATTTAAGCTACCTGAAAATCGCTGATTTATTTTTTTATGAACTGTTCAGTAGAAGAATTTCCAAATTTATATTTTCTTGTATTCTGATCTCCATTTTTTGTTTTACAGAGTTCTTCTGAGTTTTATTTCTAGTTATAGTGTATTCATTCGTTACTATAGAATAAACGCGTTTTGTACCACAAAGTAAGAAAACATTTTTTGTTCCAAATTAGATAATTACTATTAATTTTGTGTTTAGTTTTTGTAAAACACCTCCAATTTATATTATCACAATATTATTTATGCTGTTCTACATCAATATTTCTACATAAAAAACAATGACAATGTTATTTGTGATAGCAATTTTCGATTTAGCCCCAAATGAAAGTATAACAAAACGTATTAACGGAATTTCTAAGTTCTGAAATGAAGCTAGACAGTCGTTTAAAATTTTGGCAATAAGCTAATACAAAAACCCATCATATCCACGAAAAGCCCTTCGAAAAAACTATAAACTTTAAAATTTAGGAGACAAAAAGTTAAAAAGTGCTGTACTGAAAAATCGATTTTTTCACTTGTAATACTATTAATAGGGATGGTCGATATATATATATATATATATATATATATATATATATATATATATATATATATATATATATATATAAAAAAAAAAAAAAATTATAATAATAAAGGCTCTAAAACGTTCTCGAACCTTCCAGAACAGGAAGTTCCTTCGATGGTCCAAAATCGTCTGGAACATTCTAGAATATTCTAAAAAATTATGGTACAAATTTAAATATTCTAAAAAATTGTAGTGCTAGAATATTCTAGAACATTCTAGAGCACTTTTGAATATCTGTAAATTTCTAGAACATTCTCGAACCTCCTGCAATATTCTATAAAATTCTGGAACATTCTAGAACATTTTCGAACCTTCCGGATTCAATAACATTTTGAAAATTCGTCAACATTCAACACTTTCGAACATTCTAGAATATTCTGGAACATTCTAGAATATTCTGTTCGGAACATTTTGGAACCTTCTAAAACACTCTCTTCTCGGGCATTCTAGCACATTCTGGAACATTCTGGATCATTCTAGATTATGCTCCAACCTTCTGGAAAATTCCATAACATTCTGGAATATTATACAACATTCTCCAACATTCTCGAACATCTATAAAATTCCGGAAAAATCTACAATATTTTGGAAACATTCTTGAATTTTCTAGAACATTAACGAACATTCTGGCCTTACTTAGCCACTTTGTCACTCGATTTGTGAATCCAGTTGTTGTTAAATTATCAAAACTTACCTTTAAATTTACAATCACTTTAGCTAAAAAAAGTAAGGGACTAATTTTTATTCAATAATTCAAGGAATAGTTTGTATCCAGTGACGTAAATACATGAAACCGTTTGGATAAACTTACGCCATTTAAACGTGCTATACTTTATCAAAGCACGCATCAATTGCTGATGCTTGCGGCAATAACTGTGACCGGCGATACAGTAGGTAAATCACTGGAAAATTTAACAAAAATATTACCATTTGCCCAAATCAAACGGCCAAAAACACCTAATTCTATCTGATTGAGAAATGCGACCAATGTAAGTTCGCAACGTTTATTTAACTATACCAAGCATGTGTCAGTTGCCGATGTTAGTGGCAATCCCTGTAATCGGCGGTGCAGTGTAGGTAAACCCACTAAATACACTAAATCCCGTAAATGCATTTACCTTTCTCAAAGGTACAGTCTCATATTCAATTTGCAAACAAACAATAAGGAATGTTCGTTGACAGTCTCAAAATTAAAATTTTTTCTCGTTTAGAAAATTTTTGTTTGACTCACAAAAAGTCTTCAAAAAAAATACGAATCCTAGTATCGATATTTAGACAATATTTCTTTTAATAACTGAAAATAAAAAAAGTTAATCCGACTTTTGACAAAGATTCAAGCGATTAAATTCAGGGTATTTTTCCGATTAAAATTTTTGTTGTCTTTTTTTTTTTTGCCGGCAGTGTATTGTATATACAACGCTTCTTGTCAAATGTGCACTTTTGTGCGTTTAATTATAATTTGTGCATAGCGATTTTCAGTAAAAAGTTAGGAATTTCTCACGGAACTATCAAACTAGGATACCTTTCTAAGCTTTAAGGAATGAAATATGTGAAATATGTTTTTCGCTTTATTCTTCTGGCAGACAGTTTGTTTCGGCTAGAATTTGCCTTATTACTATTACCACTTTACCCAGTTTTATAATAAATCACAATTTTGTTATCGGTCAGCATTATAGATAATTCTCGCATAAATAGGTATCAGGATATATTTAGGTCTATATATTTTTATATAATAAGAGTAAGGCTTTACATTTTGTGCAGGGTATTACGTAAATTATGTGACGCAATACACCAACAAATTGTAAAGTATATCTTTGAATGGCTTGAATTGGTGACCCGGCCAATAAAAAAAAAATTTAGGCCCTAAACCAGAGCCCTCTAGAGTACATAGCCATAATCATATGCCATACATTTTTAGCAGCTTGGTCAACTTTTCATTGTTCGTCGTAGTTAAATCAGGTTTATTTATTTATTTTATTTATTTAGTTACACTTGAAAATTTAGAAATCTTTTAAAACACCCCATTTTATGCTTTTTAGCTCATTCACAACAGAGCATACCAAAACTTGGGAATAATCGAATAATAATAAAACGGCTCGTTTCTTATGGTATTATTGCTTTTAATGTTAAGACCGCAGCACTCCTCTTCAAATTACCCGAGACCCTTCACCAGGATCATTGCTAGAAGCCTTTGGAAATATGTTTAATGTTGATTTGCTCCAACAGCTTTTTGAAATTCTGCTTACAGTGGCCGGAGCATCACAATTTATAAATTTCCTTCCCCAAATTAATTTTGATTCTTAATGGCTTTCTGTTTTCCAAACAAAGTTTCGCGCGGGTAAGCCGTTTCGCATCGTGAATAATTTTTTATTTGATTGATAATTAAATTAATTTCGAAAAATAGTTATTTATGGTACTAGTGAGCAAAACGAGATATTATCCATGAGGGATAAGTTTGTTCCACGAGGCGATAGGCGAGTGAGACATTATCCCGAGTGGATAATATCTCTTTGTTCACGAGTAGCATACAACGTTTTATCCACTTTTATTGAAATTATTTTCGTAAATTAATAAGAAATAGTTCCATTTTGTGTTTTTACAGTGGAGCATTGAATTTTGAAATTCATTTTATCATAGTGACGGTTTTTTAAATTGTCATGGTGTACTTTAATTTAACTAATTTTTGGAATATAGTTTTTCATTCAATTTGACTACGAATAGTTTTCCAATACTACTCAACCTTTTGTTATACCAAATATAACTCACGTTGCCCCTAGCAGCGTGGGTTATACAATAACAATGGGTTATTTTACATTTTCTTTATTTGAAATCAGCATAGTTATCGGGCTATTATATATGAAAAGTGGATACAAATATTTAACAAAAAAAAAATTAAAATAAATCGATGTCCAAGTGACGAGAATATCAAAGCCAACTATTGATTTCGTAGGAATCAAATTTTCAAGTTTACCAATCAAAAAACCAAAAATATTGTTTGATACCAACATACAAGAAGGCTACATTAGTATGAAATAAATATTAATTGCAGAAATATTAAAATTAATTATTTCACTTTGAAAAATACAATAATTAAAGTTGACTCTGACGGAATAAAATATTACTTGCTAAATTTATGTTTAGCTTTACTAATGGACGTCAGATGTCTTCTATGTTGTTAATAGAAAACTACGAAAAAAAATTATTTAATTACAAAATTATCACCTGTTTATAATATTTTGTGAATTTGTTTTGCTTTTCCTACAATTTTTGAACTTGAAATTTCCCCAGGTGGTAATTTTTTCTACTGTCATCACTGCCATCTATGTAATGTCTATGGACTTAGTGACCACACCATTTGTAGTAAGCTTTTACATGAATTTGACCAGAATGCTGCGTTGTTGTGAACATTTTAGAAATTTTGGATTACATAAATCAATTATTACAAGAAAATGAAAACAGTTTTCCTAAACGATATTCATTCACATATACAGATGTTGAAATTCAAACATTTATGAAAATATCCCAGAAATGATAGTTAAGAATTTGTAACGTTTTCAATTAAAAATTTCTGATAGGAAAAAGTGGTTTCCCAAATGTTTCATTTTTTTAAAAACGGAAAGTTTGGGTTTTCCTCGTTTCTAATTCCTATATAAAAGCTAGATTGCTTTGCCTAAATAAATTAATAAAAATGGTCGATTTACCTATTTTAATCACTGAAAAACGAAAAAAAAAAATATCGGATTAAATTTTTCCGATATAACTCCAAAATATTTGATTCTGGTTCTTTACCAAATGTACCATACTATACTATTTTCAATTAAACTACTCCAAAAAAATGTTTAATTTGGCTGGGAAAATGAAAATTAAATTTTTTCGGCTCTAAATAATTTTTTCCCGACGAAAAAATTAAATTTTCATATTCTCAATCAATTAAATATGTTTTTGAATTTTTTGGGTAAAGCGCTTTAGACACCCAAACTGAATATTTGCTGCCTTAAGAGCTACTAAAGTCGTTCTTACATAAAATTATAATGATACAATAATATGCTGATAACAAAACGGTCTAAAAGCCTATTTGAACCAGGCAAATTTGCAATTCAAACCAAGGAGGCTATTCTGACTTTTATGAATATATATTTCAGCAGCAATTATCGTTTTAGTGTTGTTTCATATAAAACAAGCACTCTTATCAGTTTCGAAATAAAATCAGTATGCAAATACAAATATGTGCAGCCAAAATGCCTATCGAAAACCGGCTAATGGAAGCCGGATCAGCTAAATAGCTCATATACTTTTCCTTAGCCCAAACATATAGTCACCAAAATAGTTTCCAGAGCCTTCTAACTAACCAAAAATTGTCTCTCTCGCTAAGGAAGTGTGTAACTATTTAATAAATGGCATGATCTGACTGGATCATGATTGGATTCATGTTAATGACTTGATGTAGAAATTAGTCAGATCTGAATTTGTTTTTTTAAAAACCAATTTTTTTGCATCTCTTTTGTGGCGCATGCCCAACAATTGCTTTGTTTTGTCCAATAAGCAATTGATTGCATTCACAAGTAATTTTAGACAGAACATTTGTGTTTTCGTTCAAGCGTGTGGGGTCATTTTTGACAGAAAGAAGTGACTTACTCAGGGTATTATGTGCTCTTCTGACAGTCCTGAAATTTAATTTTGCAAACAAAAGCAGATCTTTTTATGGAATGACTGTATGGAATCGTAATGGGTTTGACTTTGCGATCATTTATTAATTGGCCACCTTCTACATACTGGTTGTTACTATGGTGTGTTGAATGTTGGTAAATGGTTGATTTAATTGTTGGATTGAAAAAAGAATTTGGATAGTTATTGCTAAGGAGAGAGGGATGTGAAGTTAATCATATATTTATCCTAAAAATACAAACAATTTGTTTGCTAGTATGCGTAAAAATGTAACATTTTGTCGTTTTTCAGAAACCTACGAAATAACTATATAAAAGTATAATTGCAAATAATATATTTTATTTATTGTTTTTAGTTATACTAAATATATTAAATATATTAAAAGTTTAAGATAAATTAAAATAGAAGGACACGTACCGATTTAAACACGTAATTTGACATAACACTAAACGCATTTATAGGTATTACTGACCGGGTTCCTTTATTGGGTAATAAGATGTAGGCCTAATGCAAATATTGATCAACTTTTAGAATTTTGGCTTCAATTTCAGATACACAAATAAAGAACAATATATGTATAAAGACCAAACAACATACCTCAAGTTGGCGAACTCTCTAACGTCATACTAAACACATTTATAGGCATTGCTCATCGGATTCAAATAAAGGAAGATAAGTGACAAGATATGGGCCTAATTGAACTACTGACCAAGTTTTAGAATTTTGGCTTGGATTTCTAATACCCAAATAGAGATCAATATGTAGGGACCACACAACATATGTACATCAAGTTGGCGAACTATTTGACGTAATACTACATGCATTTATAGGAATTGCTCATCGGATTCCTTTATTGGTTGATAAGATGTAGGCCTAATTTGACTACTGACCAAGTTTTAAAATTTTGACTTGGATTTAAGAAACCCAAATAGAGATCAATACATATATAGGGACCACACAACATACCTCAAGTTGGCGAATGCTTTGACGTAATACTAAACGCATTTATAGGAATTGCTCATCAGATTCCTTTATTAATAAGATATAAGCCTAATTTGACTACTGACCAAGTTTTAAAATTTTGGCTTGCATTTCAAATACCCAAATAGAGATCAATATATACTGCAGTGGAACCACACACCATATTTCCCATTGACGAAATTTTACGCAATACTAAACGCATTTATAGACATTGCTCATCGGATTCTTTTATTGATTGATAAGATGTAGGCCTAATTTCACTACTGACCAAGTTTTAAAATTTTGGCTTTGATTTCAGATACCCAAATATAGATCAATATATAGGGACCAAACAACATACCTCAAGTTGGCGAACTCTTCGACGTAATACTAAACGCATTTATAGGTATGTCAAGCAAGTGGTTTGCTTCCTACCTAGATAATAAAAAAGTAAGTGTCAGAATTAATGATACTTTTAGTGATTTTATAATTGTCGAAGTTGGAGTACCACAAGAATCAGTGTTAGGTCCTATGCTATTTCTAGTGTATACTAATCCTATTTTTAAACTTAAATTAAATGGTAACAGTACTAGGTTTGATGATTATTTAGCCTAAATAATCAGGCACATAAACAGCACAAACATGATTTCTATGGTTAATTCTGACCTTAGGGTTTTACAAGAATCGTTTGATAAGCATTACCTAATACTAAGTGAAATACCAAGTTTATGTGGTTTAGAATTTGGGGAAACACGTTTGCTTTAAAAAACCCCTTTATTATATATCATAGTGGGTTGGTGCAATCCATGCCATATTTGAGGTTGTATAATTCATTAGAACTTTATGAAGCAGCCTAATTATGAATTAAAATCGCCTAAATGTTTGCAATTCACCAATACATTCGCATTTTTTTATATTTTGAAAGATTTAGTATAAACTTCAAATCTCTATATAGACGTGTGAATTTTTTCTTAAAATAATACTAAACGCCATTTTTTTTATTTAGGAGAAATTTAGGATAAACTTCACATGCATAAGGCGAGTTGATTTAAGAAGATTGAAACTAAAACCATCGAAATCTGGATCAGATAATTGGAGCAATTTATTGGATAATAGGCTTACAGTTTTTTTTTTTTTTGTATGATAGAGGTAAGCAAGGATTAAAATTTAAGTATTAACTAGCCCAGCTTGACTTCCCAATTAGTATAAAGAGAGCCCTCTACGTTATGTATGATAAGCAAATCTAAAATCGCTAATTTGTTACCATTTTTCATTTTTATTGTGAATTTAATTTTGTTGTTGAACTCATTAAAAGTTTCAAAAAAAGTTATCTTGTCATCTACATAACGAAAATAAAAGGCGGTAGAAAATTAAGGGAACAAAGAAAAATTCATTCAAATCAAATAATTGAACTTAATACTAAATTAAAAAAAATTCAAATACACAAAATTTTTAAAGATTTAAACTATCTGGGATTTTTCAAAGCTAAACTTAGTAACGGATCAAGGCGTTAACCTATTAATCGACAATGTTTGACAATTTAAAAATTTAATCTTATCCATGTATAAGAAAACTTTCTTCCATCAAGAAACATCCCACTCTGATATTCTAATAGGCCTATGCGTACACTTTGATCATACTTATCCGGTAAAATTTGATCTGGGGTTTACCTATTGAAATATCGATTATTCGAAGACTTGAAAAATTGGGTCTTATATGCATAACTGAGAAAATCGATATCTTAAAACTTTCTTCTGTGTAATATAATCAAGTTCATCCGCTGCAATGTGCTATACATCTTATTTTTTGTATCAAAATGTTTCAGATATCATTGATGCCAGATGAATATTTAAATATGACCACCTAAATAGGGAGTGAGGATTATTTTTGTGCTCCATTAAAATAATGAAAAACCTAATATTAGTCACCAAAAAATATATACTAATTCCATCTTTAGAATTGATCTCACCCGCATAGGATTAACGCACTTGTCGATAAAAACAAAAGCAAAAAATTCATTAATCCTCTAATCTGTCAGAAAATGTGAAACTTTATTAAACGCAAACAACCTCTTGTATAATAGGTACACATAAACAAAAAACATTTGACACGAAAACAACCGTTTTCGATTTATCATTAATTTTCAATGGTGATAAGCTTTATCAATTTTGTATTTATTTCCACCAGTATTTAATAAAAAAAAAACAAAATAAAAGCTTACAAGATTAATTGTCTTAACCAAAATACTTTCTTCATGTTTTTAATACACAAATATTAAATTAAAACATTCAATTTTTCTTTTTTTGCTTTGTTTTGTTTTGTAATGATTTTGTCATCAATTTTCAATTTTTCAAAAATTGATGGAACACAAACAAGAAACCTAATTTACGTTTTAAGCAAATTTTGTTGTTTAGTTGTTTTCCTTACGTTTTCCAGTTTGCCTGTTTTTTTTTTACGGATAACCAAGCCAAACAAACAAAAAACCAAATTAATGATGTTTACTTTTTGTAATATGGCACAAAAAATCATAATAGCATTAATAATATGTATAATTGAATATTTATTTATTTATCTAATGATTAATATTTATGTTTAGTTTTTAAGATGTTTTTCTTTCCGTGATATTTCGTAATTATTTATAATGATTTGGCAAAATCATAATAAAACGTAATATTTGTTGTGTTATTATTCCTAATAATTTTGGTTTTGTTTATTTATTGAGACTGTCATCCAATATCAACATTGCATAAAATATTGTTATTTATGTTTCTAATCATAAATCATATATAAATTATTTTTTTTTAATTTTTTGTCACTTCGTAATAATTTTTCTTATTGACCGCACATAAACCTAATTATTATGATAGTACCAATACGTTTTTGGTATTTTTTTCGATAGACTACAAAAATTTCAATTATTTGAACGATACCACATATTAGATACATTGCGTGATCTTTAACTATTCAATAAACATGTAATCTCCAAAAGAACTTTGTGTGTGTTCTAATGAAATAACATTTCAAAATGTAATAAAGATTAGACGATTTTGTGGTTTGAATTAGTGGGTGGGCGATAGAAACTTCGGTGGAACAAAAAGGGTTTGTTTTCGTTTTTGGGGAAAATTAAAAACAAAACAGAATAAAATAGTTAGTAACTATTTTCCATGTTAAATATTTACCGTTTTCATAATTAATTTTTATTTTATGTAGAAGAATCAGGAACCCAAAAAAATACTACAATATGCTATGCAAAAAATCCTTTCAAAGTTAATAAGTTGCCGAAAAGAAAGTTTCTACCGTGTATTTGTAGTGGATTTGTTTAATGGGAGGTGGAAATTTAAATTACAAAACATTTAACTGTATGAGCTCATAATGTTATAGGGGTGTTGCAAATAAATCGGAAGCTTGCAAATCTATTTTAGGTTTTTTTAGTATGAAAAGACAACTTAAATATCGTCGTTTTTTTGTAATATTTATACGTATTAGTTCGCTGAAACATAAAAAAGGTTCATTTGAAATATACAGACCAAATGGTTTGTACCAAATTGCTTGTGTTTTAAGAATAAATTTTGGTCGATTGGTTTTCCTAATAATTCTTATACCATAAAAACAAACGGTCCCATTAAGCTCGTCAACTTTTTTAAAACTTTTGGACAAAATTAAAACTAAAAATTATTTACACATTTACTCATATTTATCCTCCTTTTGATTTGAAAGTTTTTAAAAAAATCGCACTTCTTAATTTTCCCACAAAAAGAAAATGTAAATGTGGATCAAATTTAACTGTATTAAGTGGTACCACTATCAAATTAATTAAAACTCTTTAAAAGCGGTTTCGGTTCGAAAAAATTAAATCAGAAGTAAGCTTAACAGCAACGAAAGTAAAGGGTTTAATATACCTAAGCTAACAACAATAACCCTGTGACATTTTGACACTAAAAAATCTAAATCAATAAAATCTCTATTGTTCTATTATTGAAACCGTTACCAGACTGAGAGGTTTGAATCGATATTTTCCGCATATTATTTCGTGTCTGTTCGACATTAAAATAAAAATAAAAATTTTGCTGATAGAAAATTTTTATATTTTTCCAGTTTCAATTAGTATATTTACAAGGTAAAAATTGTTGAGATAAACTGGCAAACTTATCCCAACTTTTAAAGGTTGATTTTAAATTTCACAACAACGTTATTTTCAAACCACATAACTTTAATGAAGTGGCGTAATTAGGAACCCACTGTTGTTCGGGCCGTCAAAATTTCCTTTATTAATTCAAATTAAAGATTTGATGGCTCAGACTAATAAAATTTTAAATAAAACACTTGTTTAATATTTGGCAAATTAATATTAAACAAGTGTTTTATTTAAAATGTTATTAAATGTGTTTCGTCAAGTGCCGACGGCAATAAGTGTTAACAGACTCAGACTAAGTTTAGTGCAAATTTGCAGAACGGTACATTTCTAGGAAATTTTTAAGAAAAGGCAGTGGCGTAATTTTTAGAAAAAGAAGAAATCGCTTCTATTGCTATTAAATATTTGCTTAAGACAAGCTCAACCATTTATTCTCGGGTTTGACTCCATAGAAAAAGTGTGCTTTAGGTTCTGGCCAATATTTAGGCTTAGAAGAAAATTAGCTCAACACGTTTGAAATCAAAGCGTTTGACATCAAACGACAACCATTTTTATGTTTGCTGGGCTGATTTATTTGTATTCAAGTTTGTATTATACTAAAATTTCGAGATTATGCCAAAATTTCGTTATTTCTCCGATCATTAGGATATTCAAAATTATTCAAAAATGTCCAGGTTATTTACTTTGTGCATGGCAGTTTGTAGCACCTATAGGATTTCGTTTGGTTTTACATACTTTACTTACGGATAATTTGATTTTTCAGAACTTTCAAGAATATTTAAGATACTTTGAAAATTCGACATTTTTAAGATTATTTCGAAATTCTTAATATTTTTCAAAATATATTCGAAATTTGTAATGCTTTACTTTACTTTAGAGTTGCAAGATCTTCACCTACTACTATAATCTACTTCTATGATATACTTTTGAATGATGGCCCGAATATGTGCACAAAATTAAATCGGAGAAAAACAATTGGTTTTCTTACACATGGAACGCTCCAAAATGGAAACACATTTTGGATTAAAAATATTTACATTGAGAACACATATACTGATTTTTTTCTCGAAAAATACTCTTTGTAATATCAAATTTCCGAGCAAAATGATTTGAGTTTAAAAGCTTCGATAAGTGAAAGCTCTTAAAACTAAAATTCTTGACATTTCTTGCAAATGCATGATTTATGCTCGTAAAACATTTAACGGAAGGCAGAATTTATAGAAAGAGCCAAATATTACCGAGAATGTATAAATAATTTATCAAGCTTAAAGCTCATTGAAAACAATACTCTAAATTAAAGTCAAAATACCACCGTTCTTTATAATATCAAATTTGAAAGTCAATTGGTTTACTTTAAAAAGCTCTGAAAACTAAAAGCTTTTAATATTTCACATTGATCACAAATATTTTACATTCTACCCATTTTCCGTCTTCCCTTGTAATATGAAATTTCTAAGTAAAATGGTTTGTTAAAATACTGCGATAAGTGAAAGCTCCTAAAACTAAAGCTCTTGGAATTTTTTTCAAATCCATAATTTACGTTCATCAAACATTCTATTAATATCCTGAAATTATTAAAAAGCTAAATAATTTTAAGTTCAAACCAAAAAAGTCTAAATTAATTGTGAAGCTTAAATTTTATTGAAAACAATTATTCTAAATTTGAATCTAAGTCCTAAATTTTTTGCAAATACATAATTTATGTTCATAAAACATTTTAACAAAAACCTCATATTACGAAAAGGCTCACAAATGTGTTGAAAGCCGAAAGTATAAATTATTTATCAATCTTAAAGCTCATTGGAAACAAAAATTCTAAATTTATCCTAAATTTCCATTAGAAAAGGGTAACCGAATTTCGGGATAAATTGTTTAAAAAGTTTTGATCAGTGAAAGCTCTTACAACTTTATGCAAATACACATTTTTTGAACATAATACATTGGAGCAAAAACCTGAAATTATTGAAAGGCTTAGAAATGTTAAGTTTAAACCCAAATACATAGTATAAATTAATTATCAAGTCTAAAGCTCATTATTGACAAATATTCTACATTTAACTCAAAATTCCGTCGCATTTTTTATTACCAAGTTTCTGAGTGAAAAGATTTGATTCTAAAAGCTTTGACAAAAACCAGCTTGTATTCCAGTTAAAAAGCTTTGATAAGTGAAAGCTCTTAAAACTAAAAGTTCTTGACATTTCTTGCAAATGCATGATTTATGCTCGTAAAACGTTTAATGGAAGGCAGAATTTATAGAAAGAGCCAAATATTACCGAGAATGTATAAATAATTTATCAAGCTTAAAGCTCATTGAAAACAATACCCTAAATTAAAGTCAAAATACCACCGTTCTTTATAATATCAAATTTGAAAGTCAATTGGTTTACTTTAAAAAGCTCTGAAAACTAAAAGCTTTTAATAATTCACATTGATCCCAAATATTTTACATTCCACCCATTTTCCGTCTTCCCTTGTAATATGAAATTTCGAAGTATAATGGTTTGTTAAAATACTGCGATAAGTGAAAGCTCCTAAAACTAAAGCTCTTGGAAATTTTTTCAAATCCATAATTTACGTTCATCAAACATTCTATTAATATCCTGAAATTATTAAAAAGCTAAATAATTTTAAGTTCAAACCAAAAAGGTCTAAATTAATTGTGAAGCTTAATTTTTATTGAAAACAATTATTCTAAATTTGTTTTAAATTAATGGTGAACGTGAAAAATTCAAGGATTTAATGTTTAAGCCGTCATGTTTAACCAAATGTTGTTCTGGACCATTCTGATTGGAGATTGAGAAGTGTTACTTAAATAATTAACATGTTCAGTTAGGGTTTGTGTGTTGAGTTAGAGGTTACGTTGGGTTAACTTGAGACAAGATTCTGATCAAGTTTCAGAATGATTTAGATAAATCAATTGAAAGATTTGAAATTGTTTACAAAAATTGGCTTGTACCACGATGAAAACCAGCTGTACCATCAAAACCAAATACAATCTCATTCGAAAAGTAAGTGTTTCAATCAGCTTTGAGGCATATATTGTCCGTCACTCCTAGTGTTACCAATTAAAAATGCCGTAGCTTCATCAATTATGAATCTTTATATGTTATTGGGCCATTTGATTTGAGCTTTTCGCGCTGACTTCAATGTTTCTGACTAAATGGAGCATATGGACCATGTGGGAAAGTCCGCCGAATTCAAGTCTTACGAATCTCTTGTTTAAACGTTCAGCGTTGGTACGATATAGTTTCTATGCCCAAGGGAACAACGCGTCATTTAACACCTTTTGTTGGTACACTTGCTGGTTCACCTTAACACCTCGGTCGATAAAACAAGCGGAGAGTTGCCACAGCTAAAATCATTACGGTTGTTCTAAGTGTCACTGGACTTGCTCTTCAACCACATCATTTTGTTTGTTTGCATATGTGTGAACTGTTAAAACGATTTTATCAGTTAATATCAAATATAATTTGGTAAAGACTCGAATTTGTGCAGTGCGTAATGTGTTAAAAATAGTTTTAATTGACGAGACTAAATCAATTTTAATTGATAACATTTCGGTTGATAGACACTATAGGTATAGGATTGTAAAGAAAAGTCGAGAGTTACTGCTACGGCAACTGTACACTTTTTACACAGATGACCTCTCGTTTAATTTATGTATATGGACGAATCCTATATACACTGAAACAACAGATTTGCATCTAATTATTAGGTGCCTGAATTTGAATGAAATCTTATATTTTGATCGGCTATAAAAATTAATATTTCACACCATATTTTAACGATGCTTATAAAACAGTTAAATTATTATGGTTGAATTCAACTGGGTATATACGAAAATCATTAGCAATTTTTAATTCGAATTAACACTTCGTTATGTTCCCTTTTAAATTATTTATTACAAAATCATCAACATAACTCATTTCCAAATAAAATGTTTGGTGTTTAGCAAACCCGACGCTGATGTTTGTCCTTCTGAGAATTTTTTAATTACCATAATTTTATTTTATAATTTTAATCCGTTTTTTGTTTTAAATAGAAATTACATTTGGTTTTTGGTAACTGAAGATATGCCGCGTGGGGGTGATAAATTAAGATTCATATTTTGCAATTTGTATAATACGTATTCTCAAAATTTTCCAGTAACTCATCAAATTTAAATTTACGACGTTTCTGTTCAATCTATATAACTTTTCTTGTGTAAACAAGAACATTTTTGTTTTTGTACCTATCAACTTTTTTCCCATATTATGTATAAGATATAACTTATAAGTATACAAATTCGACAGCAAAGATTAATTTGATTGTAACAACATTAGATAAATAAAAATATTTGAGTATAAGGTAAAAAATCGTTCCATCGATTATAATCAATATATATGTATGTATTATAAATAACTTTAACTGAACAACATGATTAATATAAATTGTTTCACAAACCGACTCAACGTATATGGTATACGTACTCCCGTAAGAAGGTAAAAAACGACAAAAAAAAACATTTCTCACAAAAAATTTGATATTTTGTTTTTTAACCAACGTTTAAGTACATAACTCAACACTGAACGAAACGACGACGCATATAACTAAATGATTATTAAAAATTTTTTGGGGTGAACATTTTAATAAGATGGAAAAACCAAATTAAAAAGAAAACTCCTGTACCCTCTTACATATACACAAAAAGGTATATGAGACATGCTATATAAAAAAAAGGTGCGTTGATCGAGAGACTCGGAAAGTTGAAAATGGGAATGGGAGCATTTATTTAATTTAATTTTCCATATTTTATTCAATAAATTTTCCATGATAAGGCTTACTTTTCTAATAAAGTTTTATTTTTTTTTATATTTTGAATGGAATGATTTTAAATTTTGTGTGTGTGTGCTTTTACTAATTTTGTGTAAATGGCAAATGGTTGTGGTAATTTCATTATATGGTTAATTAACAGAATTTGATTGATGATTTTTTTTTGTTAAATAGTGAAAATTACGCACCACAAAAAATGGGATAAATTTTTGCTTAATATTTGTGGTTATTGTGGTATTTGAGGGGTATATATGGTAGATTTGTATATAACAATTTTTTATATTTTTATTATTTTTAATCAAAGTGGAAACCGATTTTTTATTTTGTTTTGTTTATGAGTATATAGTACATATGTACAATATGGAATTTATTAATTTGAATATGTTCGCTCTTAATGGAACATTTTGAACCGGATGAACCATCTGAAATTCGATCCCGCATCAAATAGTTAGAGAATAATGTTACATCTATACTATCTAATTCCCATTTCATTTGACTCTGTAGCAAGTGAATGATATGTTATTCTAACTCGTTATATTTAATTCGCCAAATAAAGACTACAAATCTTACAGATTTAATATGAAGAATTGTTACATAAATACGCACGATCTCTTTTAGAAATTCAATTTATCACTGATGGTGGATCAAATTTTCATTAGTCGAACCAACAATTTGAAAGGTTCATTAAAAGAATAAAAATTGATATTTTTCCAGATTATGCTTACGATTTTAACATGTATCCATTATACATTCACATTATTTGCCGCACCGTAGAAGGTGTTTTTCATTTTATTGAACTATGTTTTTTTTTAAATAATTTTGAAGAATTTCATGCAATATTTTGCAAACATAAAAAAACTGAATTTCCTGCATTTTGATTGTTTTATCGAACTCTATTACATTTAATGCCAAGCAAATCTCGAAAAATTCAGCACCAACTGAAAAATCTTAATAAAACCCCTTAATGAAACCACTCCAATGTACTAGAAAATTGCGAATTATTATAAGTAAGTTAAACGAGACGAACGAAATGACTTTAAGTCAGATGTGACTTTCAAAATGAAGAGCGTCAATTAAAACTCGACTCCATCGACGGTTACAGTGTTTAAAATTAGACAGGGCACTTAGTTTAACGCCATCGTAAATAACATGCAACTTAGTTCCTTTACGAGATCAAGGTGCAACATCTCCAGATATAACAGATATGAATTGTAAAATTCTAATTGAAGTTTTGAGGCTGCCAAAGTTAGAAGTTGGCTCCTAGTTTTTTGGCTGCGGATTATGTTCTCCGACCTATTCAGGATCGATGTTATATTTTGTAACTGCAACGTCTAGACTGTCGCCAGGATGTAGCTTCCACGCTGTACTTGTGCGATATCATTAATTCCCGTATTGATTGTAGTGAGTTACCGTCTAAAAATCTATGCTCCCGAACGCCAAATTTACATGCAAGTATAACTTTTGCTGCAGTTTTGGGATTTAGCCTTTAATAGTTTAAGGAAGGGGAACTTTTCCTTCAGGATTCCAAAACTGTCTTGAACGAGACAGCGAGTTTTTTTCTGTGCATTATTGAATTTTTGGTTAGCGGAATCTTTAGAATTTCGATTTATAGGTGGAATCAACCAATTTTTGAGTGGGTATGCACTATCGCCTAAAATAACTGCAGCTTTAAAGCGCATCCAACCACTTTCAAATCTGCAAATCCAAGGAATAAATATATAGATAAGATCACTATAATTTTCGTTTAAATTAGTAACATGTAAAATATTGCCGTGTTACGCAAAACCCGACAAGCATGCACGCTTCCGGACCAATTGGCGTCTAAATTGATCGGCTAGCAAATCATCATTACATTTAGTGGATGGTTTCCGTGTCTTGATGGTGCATCAATATTGATGGTTGTCCCATTAACACAGTCACAAACATTTGGAAACCAGCCTTTATTATAAAAATTAGGAGCAATGTCCGTCACGGTTTTCAGCCAACACACAATATTTGAAAATAAATGTTTCACTATTACATCACAAAGGCGATGCACTGTAAAGTTTACTGGCTCCTTTATAACGCCATGCATAGTATTCACATCCTGATATTGACATTCATTGCCATTTGTTAAAATGGGGGCAATGTTTTATTTTTTGTGCTTTTGTGCCTAATTACATCCCCGATATTTTGTAAAATATATTCTGCTTGATTATAATTTATTCGGAACGATTCTTTAAAAGAAAAGTCGTTAAAAATATTAAAATTTATCCTGCTTGGGCAAACTCTTCTCATTATGGTTACGTTTCCGAATAATAATTCACGTCAAATCATTTTTACGACCTATGCCTTATTTATATACAGGTAACCCCCGAAGAACACAATTAATTCGTTCCGTGTTGTTTAAAACCGTAATTTTATTTATTTTTTTTTTTTTTGTGAAGCGCGAGCAAGAGAATACATATGTATCTTATTCTTTTTCAAAAGAATTACCTGTATAAATATACACAAATATAAATATTAGTTTACCAAAAATTTAAAAACAATTCAGATACGGATTTTTTAAATACATTCCCCGAGAAGTGAAAATCAAATGCTTCCCTGATCTTGTTAAAAACAGCCGGTGCTGTTGACATTATTTTGACTATATTGAAAGTGATCAAAAGCATAAACAGGTTTATGCTTTTGATCACTTTCAATATAATCAAAATAATAAATGTTGATTGAGAATATTTTCATAAAGCATATGCAGAATTAGCCTAAGAAACACAACTTTCAGTAAGCTTTCGAAACAACAAGTTAGTAGTTAAAGTAATACACAAATCTTTGTGGGTCGTAACTGTGTCTATCATACGGTTATCTATAGATAATACTCGATATTAGAGATTTTATGTTGTAGAGAATCAAGAGATTCTTTTATTTACATTATAGATTTTATGCGGGATCAGGTGAAGTACATTGTTTTACATTTCGCTATTTTCCAAAAAAATTTATGAGCGGAATACCACGAAGAAAAGTTGGATAAATCAGATTGAAAGTCGACAGCATCATCAGAATTCGAAATTACATTAAATCACATACATACAACATCACTAATAAACAGAATGAATTAAAGTGGACCCAATATGGACTGCCTTGCGGCGCACCTGTAGTAACAAGAATCACTCGAGCAATTTTTTTTTTTTTTTTTTTTGAAAGGGTGGGTTGGTAAGAGGAACCCTGTGCACTTCGACCAGCAAGAACTATTGTGCATCCCCGTGTAAGAGTAGAAAAATTAGTCTATTGTGTAATGTAGGTCCAGGTTCTTGATAAACGCCACAAGGCCATGCACATCCACAGGGTCGGCGTGAGGCCACTGAATAGAGTAAGCATTGAGTGTTTTAATTCTTCTTAGGGCGATCGCACTGCCCTCGAACAGCAAGTGTTCGAATGTTTCTCTTCCCAGATTACAGAACCTGCAGTTCTCTGATGGGGTTTTACCCTTTTTGAATAGATGGTAGTTAAAGGGACCATGTCCTGTCAAGTACCATATGAGGGATTTCAGAGATTATCGATCCATTCTGATTATATCCTGTAAGTGTGTAATCTTGTAATTTAGGAGCTTCTTTGTCTGTCTCATTCCCCGAGATGACTCCCAGAGTGAAGCAAAGCATCTCTGCTCGAAGAAGAGGACTCTCCTCACTACATGGCCTTTTGGAATAGGCAACGCTAGGCTCGGGGCCGTAGAAGATGCCACCCGCACCCTCTTTTGCACAGGTGTCTACGGCCTTGCCTTCTAAGGTTTCTGTAGCAGCTTCATGTCAGTTTAGAGCTGAACACCGGAGCTGCCAGAGCTAATAAAACAGCCTGGCTATCCGAGATTATGAAGATCTCCGTTCTTATATACTTCTTTTTGAGGCACTGAAGCACGCAAGTCTCGATGGCCACGGTTTCTGCCTGGAAAACCGTAGGGGTCTTTCCCAGCGGTATACAGAGCCTGAAACCGGGCCCCACGACCCCCGCACCCATGCCCCCGTTTGTTTTTGACCCATCGGCATACCACACTGATGCGTGCTGTGGTAAGGAGGAAATGATGTTCCCCACCATGTTCCTTTCGGGTATCCGGATCGTGAAGTTCCTCCGGCAGTCCGTAGTCTTTACCATCAAATCTGATAGCTGGACAATATCGTCTGCCAAGTTTAGTTTATCCAGGATGCTATGGTGTACCGAACTTGTCAGTGTAACCTGACTTGTTACCTTCAGTTTTATGGCTCTCAAACCTGCCGCACTTTTAACATGTATGTGGAGTGGTGAACGTCCCAGCAATCTTTCAAGGGCAGCAGTAGGGCACGTCCTAATTGTTCATGTGGCGCCCAAACATATTAACATTTGAATTTTGTCCAAAAATGAACGAGCATTTATTTGCTCTGTCCTTGGCCACCATATAAACGCCGTATAAGATATCATTGGTCTTATGATGGTTTGGTAAAGCCAGATTATCATTTGTGGGTTTTACCAAACATACGTTGGCACCTAAAGTATGCTTTGTTTGCCTTATTTGCAATGTATTTCAAGTGGGGGTTCCATGTTAATTTTTTTGTCAAAAGTGATATCTAGATATTTAACCTCAAACGTCATCTTGAGTGTTTCCCCGTTTAAAGTTATTGGAGGAAAGGAAATTCTCCTCCGATTTGTAAAGAGAGTACATGTTATTTAATTGGGATTGACGCTAAGTCCCACTTCAACACACCACTCGTTTACCAATCTTAGAGCGTATTGCATACGCTCAGCTATTGTGCATTTAAATTTGCCCCTGACCATCAGCACCAGATTATCAGCATAGGCAATGATTGATATTCGAGAGTTCCTCAAAATAGCGAGCAAGTGGTCCATTACCAATAGCTACAATAACGGCGACAGTACTCCACCCTGAGGGGAGCCCTTGGTAGGTGCAATTGAGATGCTTGCTTCGCCAATCGATCTTTAATTCTCCTGCTTCTGAGCATGTTTATTATCTACCCGATGGTTGAGGAGTCGATACCCTTCGCTACTGCATGTTCCCGAATCACCTTTATTGGTATTATCAAAGGCACTCTGGATGTCAATGAAGGAGCATAATAGTGCCTCCTTGTTACGAAGTGTATCCTCGATATCCGATGTTAATTCAGGCAGGGCTGTCTCCGTAGATTTGCCCACCTGAGAAGTATGTTGGATAGGATTTAGCGGACATCTTTGGATTGTATTGAGTCTGATATACAGGTCCAATATTTTTTCCATGGTTTTAAGTATAAATGATGTAAGGCTAATAGGCCTGTAGGACCTAATGTCCTCGGGGAGTTTATTCCAATTTTTTGGTATGACACTCTAGCCATAGAGCGCCTGTTAGAGCAAAATACAAACCATTTTATCAAATGCCTTTTTGGAATCAGTATAAACTACCTAAGCGTTACTACTATCCAAAAGTGAACATGAAACAAAATTTGTGAAAATCATTAAATTTGTAACGGTCGAACGGCCCGCAAAAGAAACAAATTTCTTAGTATGAAAAACCAAATGATTCTCCACCATCTTTCCAAAAAACTCAGTAAAACGGAAAGAATGAAAATACCTCTTTAGTTTTCGATGTCGCATTTAGAGCCTAATTTAAAAATGGGTTTAATATCTGAAAATTTCCATACGGATAGTAATTGGGTTTGCAATTACGTTAGCAATTCGTTTTAATACAACCGAATGGATAAGATTAGGCCCGGCACTCTGGTTGATATTCATTGTTAACAGTTCCGGTACATATTGAAAAATTAACGGTATTTCTAACATATCATCTGTACCAATCTGACAGTTTCTGCTTAGGTGTATAAACACTCTCAAAAAAGTTGGCTCTGTAAGAACATTTTCGAAGGATACCCACTCAATCCAGTTTCGAAATAAACGAAACTCCAAAATCGATCAGGATTTGACCTGATATCTAGAATGAATGTAAATACTGTACGAAAATCGGTTCAAACATATATACTTTTTCCAAAATAAATCATAAGAATTGTAATTAGCAGTATTTGGGGACAATTTATACTGAGATAGGAAATGATTATAATTGTACTCAACGTAATTCTTCTCGATTTTTCGAGGGTTACCCCCAGCATTATCGATAAAATATTTATTATCCAAATTAAAATTATTACCAAGATAACAATCATTATCCAACAAGAATATTGTTTCAAGAAAATCCAAAGGGAAATTACTACCAAGAAGGCAATCGTTTTACCAAATGATTTCGCCCTATTCCCCCCTAACCGAAAGGAAAACTTGATTTACCGGCAAAGAAAATTTAGATGAATTCATCAAATGGGCAGAACAAATGGCATTCTCCTAAGTAAAGATGCAAGAATTTGGTACAATGCGATGGAAATATGAATCTCATCATTTAGAACTTATAGAGCGTCGATGCTAATATTGTTCAAACAATTAAAACAGCCTTTATCACCTCACGAAAAATTAAAATATTGCTATACAAATATATGGCCTACGTATTTCCTACGTGGATTAGAATTTTACAATTAAAATAATATTTCTTCCATTGAAGATCTTATATTTTTAAGCCGCAACATTGAGGAAATGGAAGCTATTGATAAAGCTAAGGCCTACACAAGTTTCAATAAACACCTAATCACAAAAATAGGGAATTTAAAAATGTTCAAGTTAATTCACATTCAATCATATTTCATAATTATCATTCAAATACAAATCCTATTTCGAAAAACAACCATAATTATGGTCAAGGTGGGCCTCAGATATAGGCTTGGGTGCACAATTAATACAAAAGTCGAATTTGGGTAATCATTCAAACTATCGACACATTGACCAATCACTTTATAAATTAAATTATGCTAGAGTCCTTATCGACTAGGTTTCGACGAATCTACTTGGAAAATAGCTGCTTTCGCGTATGAACGATCTAGTGTAATTAAGAGTTTCCACGATGAATCTAGAATGTCTTATATTGGAAATTTTAAAACATTACATGGACTTACCGAACGATATTATTGGCCAAACTTGTATTCGGATATCCGACAATATATCGCCAATTGTTACATTGCCAAGGCAGCCAAATCTCCCAATTTTAATTTGACTCCACCAATGGCAAAATTCCGACGATCTCAGCGATCATGGAAGTTAATTAGTATGGACTACATGGGTCTGTTTTAGGGCGCGTAAAATATCCGAAAATTTAGTATCCGGGTAACGGGTAGTTATTTTCCAAATACCCGCGTAGCCGGGTTACCAAAGAAAAATTAGGCAAAACATGTTTTACCAGTTCTTATTTATGAAACAGGTAATATGTATATAATTCGAACAATACAAGAGTTACAATATTCACTTATATTTCTTAATTTTCAAAAATGTCAAGAAAAAGCCATAAGTCTAGAAAGTGTTAAAACGGCTAAGTAACTTCGATTTTTTTAACTATATTTCCCGCTACTGAAAACAAGCCTTTAATTGACAGTTTATTATAGTAAGAATTCCTTCGTGTTAATTATCCAAATTTTAGATCCGCTTATCTCCTTGCTCGACGTTTAAACCTTCCATTTTATCGTTAGGCTTTATGGTTCCTTATGATATAAGACAGCACTGTAGCTCATTAGATCTAGTTTTTTTTTCAAGTTCTACGTCAAACACTTCTCTCTCAAATCCAACTCAATTTCAACTCAAACCCTACTCAATATCATACCGTCATAATCTTAAACAATCATTCCATCATATTATTATTCCACTATACCTTCATGACACAATACCATTAAAACAACCTACAGTCATACCACCGTATATGTACAGACATCCAGACCACCAGACATCGAGACATCTAGACATCCATAAAATCTGGGCGGTCATTTTTTTGTTGCTTTTTTAGACCCAGGGGCTTTGAAAACGTCGATAAAAGTGGTTTTGGACCAACCAAATTTTTGGACATTTTTGACCGGATTTCAATACTTTGGCCTTCTTAGACCAAAGTAACAGTAGCTTTAGCTGTTATTAGTATCGCCTTTCTTTGCTTAGTTCTTGTAGCACTAGCATAAGTGGTTCAAGGATAAGTGAGATTTCCATTATTAATTCTAGATATTTGTCGATAATTTTCTCGGCGCCTAATTCACCGAGTGTAGTAGTGATTCAATATTTTAATTTTGTAAATCGATTCAATATAGGAATAAGCATGTTTCACCGTGTCTAAAATATGTGTGTATAATAATCCAAAATATGTTGTACAATTACTTATGGGTAGATCTAAAACGACCAAAGTATTTTTCATTATCGCGTTTCTGCGTGCTTTGACAAAATATTTTTCTACGGCGATTTATAGATCTCTGATATTATATAAATTGGAAAGAAATAACGGAGAGTTTGCAGCGTTATCATGAATCTTTTCGCGATACCCGAAGCCGTTACCCGGGTATTCGGGTTGGAAAAAATTCCGAAAAATACCCAGGTACCCGGATACCCGATACCCGAGAATAGGAGCCCTAGTCTGTTTCCTAAATCTAAGAACGGAAATACCTTTCATTTGGTAATCGTCAACATCTTTTCTAAATGTTCCCTAATTTTTCCTGTTCGAAACGCAAAACTTCCAATATATTACGGAAAACCTTAGCAGAACATGTTTATAACATAATTTCAGTACCGCGGGCTATTATTTTTGATAATGGTCCACTATTAATTTGTAAACATTTTCAAAAACTAAGAGATCAATATAATATTGAGTATTATAAGATAGCCGCCTACTCGCTACAAAGAAACCCCGAAGAATAGGTAATCCAAGTAATTGGTAATGCAATTCGTTGTTTTATTAAAATAACTACCCATAAAAACTGGGACCAATATGTCTTTGACCAAATTGAATTTGGTTGAGAAACCTAGTTTCTTTGTTGGAGAATATTTCCGGGGAGCGAATGGATATTGAAACGATCGTTTCTATTTAAGAAATGCGCCTCCCGTAGCAGAGACATGACGACACATGTCGAGGTTTTACTATTACAATTTGTATAATTATATACAAAATTTATTTTTAGAAAATGAATTGTATGTTATTTAATATAAAAGTTATTAAAAAAAATAAATAAAACGAAAATAAATAAATACAATTAAAATAAGGAGGATCTCACAATCACTATCAAAAATAAAAATAAAAATTATCAAAACAAAAGAAAAAAGGTTGGATCATTAATCATAAGCAATCCCGACCAATGAAAATTGTTAATAATAAAATAGACAAAACAAAAATCATACAACGAAAACAAAAGCTTACGTAAGCCTTTAATAATTGCACTTCCACGTGTCATCAAACAAAGGAAAGTCTATATACTTGTTTTAATATTGGTGTAGTGACCCACAATTGAAGTGCCAATGATATGCAATTTTTAATATAAAAAGGGGATCAAAACGAGCAAATAGGCATTCTTTCCGATTTTGTTTGATGAGAGACAAACCGCCACTAGTGGTAACCGGCAAATCAAACATATCGCGATCCTAATACAATTAAGGAATGAAAAAAGAACAGTTATTTAAAAAGTTTTTTTTAAATAATTTAATAAAACAAAATAAAAAACAAGGACCACGCTATATTGGTTCCTAGTTTTGTTTAAGTTCTTAGTTAAAATTGTAGTTTTACTGTTTTGTACGAGGTATTCTAAGAAACAACAAAAAAAAATGAAATATTCTACATACAAAGTAATATACGTATTGTTACGTTTTTGCCTTGTCAATCTAGGTTCGCATCACTGGATTGTGAATAAAAGACAACCCTTCAGTTTAACAAAATGAGTTTATTTATTTAGCACCAAAAGTTATTACAACAATTTATTAAAGATAATAATTCACAAAATCACTTTATTTAATTTTCGCACACTAATTCCCTTTTAAAATCTCTTTTAATTCACTTTTTAATCCTTATACTTCCGCTTACCAAAAACTAATAATCCAATTCGACTTGGTTCGCCTTTTTATATACACAAACCGAACTTCTAGAAAGTTCATGACTTTTTCAGTTTGAATAGTGTAGAAATATTTAGAACTGTTTTATCATGGAAAACTTCCATTTTAGTACAATAAAATATTGAGCTATTAATTTAACTTATTCTATCACACCATAGGTGTCACCGTCACAATATAGATACTGTGACGGTGACACCTAGTGTGTAATAGAATAAATTAAATGAATAGCTTACTGTACTAAATGGAATTTTCCATGATAAAACAGTTCTAAATGTTTCTTTACTATTAGTACTGGAAAAGTTATGAACTTTCGAAAAGTTTGGTTTGTGTATATAAAAAGGCGAACAAGATCGAATTGGATTATTAGTATTTGGAACGCGATAGTGTAAACTTGTAAGATTATTACTAATATTTAGTTAGCGATAGTGTAAAAACTAAAAGGAATTAAAAAGTGATTTAAAAAGTGTTTTAGTGGAAAATAAAAATTGTGCAAAGAAAAATTTGAGAATAATTTATATAAAGTGATTTTGTGAATTTTTATTAATAAACTGTGTTGTAATAATTTTTGTGTGAATTAAATAAATTCTTTGGTGATAAATTAAATTGATTTTGTATTATTCACTATCCAGTGATACGAACCTTAATTGACAAGGCAAAATCGTAACAATACATAGGTGTCCTTTTGTATCTTCATATATAAATTATACGTGAAAAATCCAGCCAGACATCATGCAACATTGCCGCAACCCACAAGCAAAAGCCAACCGCGGAAACTTTATAAATAGGATAAATCTATTTAGTTATTTTTGTATATTTGTAAGTTAAAATTAATTGAATTTATTGAATAAAAGAAACAAAGATAAATTTGTGCATATGAATATTTTTACCCCGACCTCCCAGAGTTAGATTTGGTAGGCCAGTTTGGATAAATAAAATAATATTGTGAAGGTGACACCTAGTATGTAATAGAATAAGTTAAATTAATAGCTCAATATTTAACTGTACTAAAATGGAATTTTCCATGATAAAATTGTTCTAAATGTTTCCTAACTGGAAAGTCATGAGCTTTCTAGAAGTTTGGTTTGTGTATATAAAAAGGCGAACGAAGTCGAATTGGATTATTAGTATTTGAAACGCAATAGTGTAAACTTGTAAGATTATTAGTAGTATTTGGTAAGCGACAGTGTGAAGATTAAAAAGTAATCAAAAAGTGATTTAAAAAGTGTTTCAGTGGAAATAAAAATTATAAGTGTACTGTAAAATTTGAGAATAATTTATATAAAGTGATTTTGTGAATTTTTTATTATTAAATTGTATTGAAATTGTGTTGTAATAATTCTTGTGCTAAATAAATAAATTCGTTGGTGATAAATTGAATTGATTTTGTATTATTCACAATCCAGTGATACGACCCTTGATTGACAATGCAAAAACGTAACCAAATTTGGTAAAATCTCGAGAGTTTCTTGTTTTTGCAGAAGTGAAAGACTTTTGGAGATTTTTGGAAATTTGAGACATATCTGGCATATTGTTCGAATTCAAAATAATACAAAATTAATATTTCAAGGATTTCAAGAGCTTAAGAAATTTAGAATTTACGGGGTTTATAAGATTTGTGTTTACGGAGTTGAAACATGTTTAACAAAACTTGCTTAACATGAATTTTTGAATAAATCTTTTTCTGAACTTACTTGCACCCTTACGTAATTTGAGTACATATTTGGTAAATTTCCAAAACTTCTTCAACTTCTCCAAATTTCCACACTCTTGAACTAACAAACCTTTACAGTCTTGTGATAAAATTCAAATTTCGCAAATTGGGTATTGATTTTGACAAACATCAAGATTTAAACTGATGATTTAGGAAAAATTGAAAAAAATTTTAAATGTTGTGAAACATTTAATGAATTTTTGAGGTATTCCAAGATATTAAAGAACTCTTCTAAAATTTTAAAAGTCTTTATGTGTTATAGAATTTAAGCATAGCAAACTGTGGATCTTAAAACAAAAAACAATTTGCAGACCCTTATGAGCAGAATTGAAAGAATTTTCGGGTTTGAGCAGCTATTGGAATATTTGAAGAATTTTTAAATCAAGAGTTTTGAAAATTTGGAACAAATTTAATTTATTAAAATAATTTTAAGCATCTTAAAAATTTCAAGAGTAAGAGTTTAAGTATTTTCTGACTTTGGCAATCTAAAGAATCGTATTAATTTAACAATAAGGAAATAGGAAAACATTTTGTTTAACATTGTTGGATACATTTTGGCCGTTACATTTGTTAAAAATAGAAGTTAGAGTTTCTAGAATTTGCATATACAAAATTGTTTTTAGAAAGTTGCCAATTCAAATAGCAAATTTTAGAGAGTTTGGATTTCCATTAATTTGACATGATGATTTGAGGAATAACAGGAGTTGCAATAATTGATATATTTCTATTTGCTAGACTTACGTAATTCGAAGAAGGAGTAATAGTTGCAGAGTAATCTAAAGAAGTTTTCAAATGAAATATAATTGCGATTTAACTGCAAGTAATAATATTTGTAAAGTCACATACTCTGGGTCAACAAAAACCATCATTTATAATAGCGGAATGACCATTTTGCTTATGAATGGTTTTTCAATTCAATCACAAATACTTATATCAAAAGCCAGCAGAAGTAGCAGAACACCTTTCGCCGATACACAGTATCTGGATATCCTTGCTTAATATATAAATTCAAAACGACTCGAAAGAGTACACACTCCTATTTATCAGAGTCAGCAGCATTTGATCATCGCTACAAAGCCATTTGAAGTCATCCAAGGGAGCAACAAATATTGGCGACGATATGTGACAATTTAACATAATGGGTAGCCCAATATAATGGGTGGCTGTCATTAATAATCATCTTTGACTATTAACATTTCGTCGATATACCGCTAATAATTTACCGCAATGTTGCAAACTGTTACCGTATTTTCAAAAATGTCTATTCATAGATGACGCAAATTGTGGGGGGGGGGAGGGGGAGGGTTTTGTCAACAAAAAAAGAGAATCTTGTAACTTTTATGGATCCTAAAATGTTATGAATTTTCAAGAGCATAAATGCAAAAAAAATGATCTGTTTACCTTTCTACTTCAAACTGAAAGAGGCGTTTCTTCGCCAGGAAACTTGAAATAAATCAATGTAATAAATGTACTATTTCATTTAATTTCATTAATTTAGAAAATCGAAAAATTCTAGGGAATTTCCGAGATACTCGAGAAGAAATTTGAAAACTCTGAAATTCTCGAGAAATGAAATTCGCCGGGAAAAAAAATTTCTCGGTTACTCGAGAATTAAAACTTCTCGGGAATTCACATACTCTACATAGAAGGGAGAATAATATTATGCAATGTTTAGAGTATAGGGGTTTTATACACGGTCAAACAATTTGCACACATTTTTGTTGGATTATATCTCGTTGCGCAAACTATTTGCCGCGTCCGTACATTGTATTTTTACACTACTTACTTAACTCCCAAAAGTTACATAAATTTCATTCCAAGTTATTAATGAACAATGCACAACGAACGGAGAAGTTAACATGTTGTACACCACTACAAACATCGACATACACGTATTTAACAGCTGCTCAAACAGCAAATGTTGCACGAAAATGATCAACATGTTTGCACAACACTTTTGGATGGGAACCTTTAGTACACAGAAGCTTTCTTTTGTGGCTATAATGTGTGATGGATGTGCAAGTACGTTCGTTTATCCGGACTTCTGTTATTCGAATTTTTTATTATCCGGACGAAACAAAAGAACCAAAAAAATCAGAGAAAACTATAAAAAAAATCATTTTTTTTTATTTTTTTTTTTTGGATTTTCCTCTTTCTCTCATAATTTTTGTATAAAAAACATTATTTCTAAAAATATTACACTGTATTATTGCGTTTTTATAAGAGACCTCGAATGTCCGGAAAATTCGATTATTCGGAAATTTGATCCCCCGAAGGTTCCGGATAAAAGAAGTTCCACTGTATGTGGATTTGCTAAATGATTCTACTATTGGTCGTATTGTAATATTGATCGTTATTGGTTGGATAAAATTTACTACTCCCATAAAAAAAAAAAAGATTAGTAAAATGAAGAAATCTATTCGTCATAAACAAAATCATGATACTTTAATGTCAACACTTCACCTGTTAGATTTATAGATTTTAATCAAAATTTTTGACTTTCAGTTACTTCTAGGATAAATTTGTATTTTTGCTTTTATATCGATTTGAGAATATCGAGATTATTCTAGAATTCTTAGCGGATTCGAGAAATCATTCGAAAAATCAGTCTATAATAGTTTTTCGATATTATCAGGGCCCTCTTTTTATATAATCATACCTAATGTGGATCATAATACGTTAAATTTGTAAAGGGCTGATTTCCTTGATTCCACCAGATTTCCGATCAGAAATAAAAATTCAATCAAAAAAGAAGATTTGTTTATTGGAACAATAATTAATATGATTCTCTCGCTTGCATGGACAATTCAAACGGTTTTTTTCTCTGTCTAAACAGCGAATATAAGTTTTTGCTTCTAGGAAATAGGGTGATGTATGAAAATGCGAAATAAAAATATTTGTTAATGAAGATGAAAAATGTGTAGGCTGATTGCTAATTGGTATTGTTTCAATCTAAGGATCGACGGAGAAATTAACAAAAAACAATTTTGATTTTCGTATTTAGTTTGTATAAAAAAAATCCGAATTCCTTTATGAAAGCAATGTATTCATCATACAAGTCATGAGTTATACATTTTATTATTGACTGTGTAAAATTATTTATATGGTGTTTTGAATATGTCGCGCTGAGTGAAACAAATAATTTATGCAACATGATTTTTGTTGTTGTTATTTTGTTTTAAGATAAAGGGCATCTACTATTTTAGCCCTCTTGTAGAAATTTTATAATTTTCGGATAAATAATTTTTTTTCTATCGCAATAAATACAAAGTCAAGCGCATGAAATTTTTAAAGATTTGATACACTGTACCTTAAAAAAACAACAGCAACAAAATAAATCACATTAAACAGAATCAAAACGTAAAAATCATAAAAGTAAAACATGACTTCTAAAAAAATGTGATTTGACTCATTGTAACGGTGAGACCTGGGGGTAGATTCTGATGAAATGACAATTTTTCGTGACATTTTGTTATTAGTACAAAATATTGTCACGGAAAATTTGCGATTCTGATGAAATGAGTTATGACATTAACAGCAGTTTACAGCAGTTGCATTTTTAGTTTACCGCAGTTATATTTTAAGGTTTATTTTGTATATACATATATGTACATGTACAAAATTGTCATTAATTTGGTTTTCCGTGACAAAAGTCAGCATTTTTAAATAAAATATGTGTGAGTATATTTTGTTAATTTTTAATAATTCTTGTTATAAATTTTAATTGTTCATATTTTAATTAAAATAAAGCAATATTTTATCTATTTTTATATATGTATATATAAAAATAGATAAAATATTGTTTTATTATGTATATATAAAAATAGATAAAATATTGTTTTATTTTAATTAAAATATAAACAAATAAAATTTATAACAAGAATTAATAGAATTAACAAAATATACTCACACATATTTTATTTAAAAATGCTGACTTTTGTCACGGAAAATCAAATCAATAACAATTTTGTTTAATTTGTCATTTTTTTTTCTTGTGACATTTTGAAAAAGTCACTTCATCAGAATCGCATTTTAGAACTCACAACTATATTGTCATTTTATAGCAGTTAAAATTTTAGTACAAAGTCACAAAAAATTGTCATTTGTCATTTGTCACTTGATCAGAATCTAGGCCCTGGGTTACAATGGAATAACCTAATAAATTGCGCGAAGTTTTACTGTACTAAAATGGAAATTAGGCTTGTAAATTTGAGGTTTTCGATCTTTACGTGAGTGTATAATTCGAGTTTATAGTCGACGTTCGCTTTTTTATCTCTTGAATCTGTTCTTTGAATCTTTAACTAAAACTTCTCCCCGTCCGGTAGACTATATACACCTGAATCTTCTAACTTACTGGTTTTTAATGTTAATTTTTGTTGTAATTTGTTATTTGTTCTGAAAGATATTGTGTACACAATTTGTTTAATGATTTTTGTAATAAACTATTAAATTATTATTTATGCTTCTTTGGTGTTTCTTGTGAGTGTAGTTAAACTTGCCTGTTCCATTTTTTTCTTGAATTTACTATTCATGTTTTGTATAATTTTCGAAGTGAATCCATTTCTCTTTGCAATATACTTTTAATTGTCGAGTTCCTTGTATTTTTCCATTGTCATCGGAATTTTATTTAATCCATCGATCATATGGGTGTACACTGCTAAATTATGACTATGGGATTTTGGACTAAAAATTTTATTTTATTCTCAACTTCAATTTCGATTGTGAATTGTAGTTGCCGCCTTTTCCCATTTTTGTAGTTGTGTAGTTGGTTTGTTTGTATTATTTAATATATACGTACGTTCATTGTAATTGATGAATATATCTGCAATAGTACCTTGGAGAGGGTTACTCTTCGGTGGTTAGCTAACCCGTCTTTTTGTTTATTATATTTTTATTTTAATTGATTCAAATTACAAACGGCAACAGGAGACAGTGCACTGAAAAACGGATAAAAGTTCGTGAATATAGGGATCGGAAGAACTCTTTTCCAACAAGAAGTGCTGATAACAGGTTTTGTGGATGAAGTCATTTTGCGAATCGATTTTGTGAGGGCTTAATGGTGGATGTTGGGCGAGGAATATTAACTTACGATAACATCGAGTTGCCATTGCAAACTATAGCAATGCATATGCAAGTACCAGGCGAATTATTGTTAATTATCAGGTAACAATAAATACAAAGTCAAGCGCATGAAATTTTTAAAGATTTGATACACTGTACCTTAAAAAAACAACAGCAACAAAATAAATCACATTAAACAGAATCAAAACGTAAAAATCATAAAAGTAAAACATGACTTCTAAAAAAATGTGATTTGACTCATTGTAACGGTGAGACCTGGGGGTAGATTCTGATGAAATGACAATTTTTCGTGACATTTTGTTATTAGTACAAAATATTGTCACGGAAAATTTGCGATTCTGATGAAATGAGTTATGACATTAACAGCAGTTTACAGCAGTTGCATTTTTAGTTTACCGCAGTTATATTTTAAGGTTTATTTTGTATATACATATATGTACATGTACAAAATTGTCATTAATTTGGTTTTCCGTGACAAAAGTCAGCATTTTTAAATAAAATATGTGTGAGTATATTTTGTTAATTTTTAATAATTCTTGTTATAAATTTTAATTGTTCATATTTTAATTAAAATAAAGCAATATTTTATCTATTTTTATATATGTATATATAAAAATAGATAAAATATTGTTTTATTATGTATATATAAAAATAGATAAAATATTGTTTTATTTTAATTAAAATATAAACAAATAAAATTTATAACAAGAATTAATAGAATTAACAAAATATACTCACACATATTTTATTTAAAAATGCTGACTTTTGTCACGGAAAATCAAATCAATAACAATTTTGTTTAATTTGTCATTTTTTTTTCTTGTGACATTTTGAAAAAGTCACTTCATCAGAATCGCATTTTAGAACTCACAACTATATTGTCATTTTATAGCAGTTAAAATTTTAGTACAAAGTCACAAAAAATTGTCATTTGTCATTTGTCACTTGATCAGAATCTAGGCCCTGGGTTACAATGGAATAACCTAATAAATTGCGCGAAGTTTTACTGTACTAAAATGGAAATTAGGCTTGTAAATTTGAGGTTTTCGATCTTTACGTGAGTGTATAATTCGAGTTTATAGTCGACGTTCGCTTTTTTATCTCTTGAATCTGTTCTTTGAATCTTTAACTAAAACTTCTCCCCGTCCGGTAGACTATATACACCTGAATCTTCTAACTTACTTGTTTTTAATGTTAATTTTTGTTGTAATTTGTTATTTGTTCTGAAAGATATTGTGTACACAATTTGTTTAATGATTTTTGTAATAAACTATTAAATTATTATTTATGCTTCTTTGGTGTTTCTTGTGAGTGTAGTTAAACTTGCCTGTTCCATTTTTTTCTTGAATTTACTATTCATGTTTTGTATAATTTTCGAAGTGAATCCATTTCTCTTTGCAATATACTTTTAATTGTCGAGTTCCTTGTATTTTTCCATTGTCATCGGAATTTTATTTAATCCATCGATCATATGGGTGTACACTGCTAAATTATGACTATGGGATTTTGGACTAAAAATTTTATTTTATTCTCAACTTCAATTTCGATTGTGAATTGTAGTTGCCGCCTTTTCCCATTTTTGTAGTTGTGTAGTTGGTTTGTTTGTATTATTTAATATATACGTACGTTCATTGTAATTGATGAATATATCTGCAATAGTACCTTGGAGAGGGTTACTCTTCGGTGGTTAGCTAACCCGTCTTTTTGTTTATTATATTTTTATTTTAATTGATTCAAATTACAAACGGCAACAGGAGACAGTGCACTGAAAAACGGATAAAAGTTCGTGAATATAGGGATCGGAAGAACTCTTTTCCAACAAGAAGTGCTGATAACAGGTTTTGTGGATGAAGTCATTTTGCGAATCGATTTTGTGAGGGCTTAATGGTGGATGTTGGGCGAGGAATATTAACTTACGATAACATCGAGTTGCCATTGCAAACTATAGCAATGCATATGCAAGTACCAGGCGAATTATTGTTAATTATCAGGTAACAATAAATACAAAGTCAAGCGCATGAAATTTTTAAAGATTTGATACACTGTACCTTAAAAAAACAACAGCAACAAAATAAATCACATTAAACAGAATCAAAACGTAAAAATCATAAAAGTAAAACATGACTTCTAAAAAAATGTGATTTGACTCATTGTAACGGTGAGACCTGGGGGTAGATTCTGATGAAATGACAATTTTTCGTGACATTTTGTTATTAGTACAAAATATTGTCACGGAAAATTTGCGATTCTGATGAAATGAGTTATGACATTAACAGCAGTTTACAGCAGTTGCATTTTTAGTTTACCGCAGTTATATTTTAAGGTTTATTTTGTATATACATATATGTACATGTACAAAATTGTCATTAATTTGGTTTTCCGTGACAAAAGTCAGCATTTTTAAATAAAATATGTGTGAGTATATTTTGTTAATTTTTAATAATTCTTGTTATAAATTTTAATTGTTCATATTTTAATTAAAATAAAGCAATATTTTATCTATTTTTATATATGTATATATAAAAATAGATAAAATATTGTTTTATTATGTATATATAAAAATAGATAAAATATTGTTTTATTTTAATTAAAATATAAACAAATAAAATTTATAACAAGAATTAATAGAATTAACAAAATATACTCACACATATTTTATTTAAAAATGCTGACTTTTGTCACGGAAAATCAAATCAATAACAATTTTGTTTAATTTGTCATTTTTTTTTCTTGTGACATTTTGAAAAAGTCACTTCATCAGAATCGCATTTTAGAACTCACAACTATATTGTCATTTTATAGCAGTTAAAATTTTAGTACAAAGTCACAAAAAATTGTCATTTGTCATTTGTCACTTGATCAGAATCTAGGCCCTGGGTTACAATGGAATAACCTAATAAATTGCGCGAAGTTTTACTGTACTAAAATGGAAATTAGGCTTGTAAATTTGAGGTTTTCGATCTTTACGTGAGTGTATAATTCGAGTTTAAAGTCGACGTTCGCTTTTTTATCTCTTGAATCTGTTCTTTGAATCTTTAACTAAAACTTCTCCCCGTCCGGTAGACTATATACACCTGAATCTTCTAACTTACTTGTTTTTAATGTTAATTTTTGTTGTAATTTGTTATTTGTTCTGAAAGATATTGTGTACACAATTTGTTTAATGATTTTTGTAATAAACTATTAAATTATTATTTATGCTTCTTTGGTGTTTCTTGTGAGTGTAGTTAAACTTGCCTGTTCCATTTTTTTCTTGAATTTACTATTCATGTTTTGTATAATTTTCGAAGTGAATCCATTTCTCTTTGCAATATACTTTTAATTGTCGAGTTCCTTGTATTTTTCCATTGTCATCGGAATTTTATTTAATCCATCGATCATATGGGTGTACACTGCTAAATTATGACTATGGGATTTTGGACTAAAAATTTTATTTTATTCTCAACTTCAATTTCGATTGTGAATTGTAGTTGCCGCCTTTTCCCATTTTTGTAGTTGTGTAGTTGGTTTGTTTGTATTATTTAATATATACGTACGTTCATTGTAATTGATGAATATATCTGCAATAGTACCTTGGAGAGGGTTACTCTTCGGTGGTTAGCTAGCCCGTCTTTTTGTTTATTATATTTTTATTTTAATTGATTCAAATTACAAACGGCAACAGGAGACAGTGCACTGAAAAACGGATAAAAGTTCGTGAATATAGGGATCGGAAGAACTCTTTTCCAACAAGAAGTGCTGATAACAGGTTTTGTGGATGAAGTCATTTTGCGAATCGATTTTGTGAGGGCTTAATGGTGGATGTTGGGCGAGGAATATTAACTTACGATAACATCGAGTTGCCATTGCAAACTATAGCAATGCATATGCAAGTACCAAGCGAATTATTGTTAATTATCGGGACAAGCTGCCACCGAACTCTAAGACGATCGTGCTGGTAAAAAATTGGAGGAAGGTTCTGAGTTACCCAGATTGTGAGTGGAAATTATAATAGTGAAAACCCTAGTTAATCCAAACAACAACTGTAGGTACAAATTAGGACTCTAAATCTCACGAATAAGACGAAAACCATCAGGAAATGGGACACCGTTTATCTAATTAAAGTTTCAATGGTACAAACAAAATGTGCAATGAACAAGATGAATTTTATTTACTGTAGATTCTGGCCTTTTCCGTTAATGAAAATTGCGTGAATTAATTAAATATTCCATTTTTATAATTATTAAACAATAATTAGTGAATATTTCCAATCAAACTTATTAGAAAGCTGTTTTTTTATTTGAATTATAGTTATATACAAGAAAACCATAAATGGACAAGAACAAATAATTTACCCAGTTGAAATTTTACCCAAACCATTTCACCATCGATGACCATCACTGCTATTCCCATCATATTCAAAAAAGAAAAGTCAAATTTTATTTCACACCCGTTGATTAATTCATCAGAACATTATTCGACTACATCTTATGTACTGAATGTAATTAGCTTAACTTACACACATCTTGTACATGACATAAAGCTCAAATTAAGTTTGTCATCTAGAAAAATTAAAAAAAAAAAAATATAAAAAGTTTAACAAAATTTAAATTTAATGTTCTTGAGCAAAGAGTATTAAAAGTTTACAACAAAAAAGATATTCAGGTGTATACACAAATATATTCATACTCATCGCACTTAAATTATATTAAATTTCAATGCTATTCGTACTTCATGAAATTTGTGTGTTAAGTTGAAATCGTTTTTACTTTATCCATTTTTTTTTTTATAAACGTGCTAATATAATGTAATTTTTATGTTTCTAAATCAACTAAACTTCAAACTTAATTTGCATAAAATTGTTATGTTAATTTTCATTAAAAGAATTAAATAAAATTTTTTTTAGTGTAGGTACAATCATTTGGAAATAATAAAAATAAAAATAAATATGGAGTGCAGAATTGGATTAAAAATAAAATGGGGAACAAAATGGAAAAAATACAGTTAGAAAAACTGGAAAAAAAAAAACAAAAATAAAAAAAGTGTTATATATGTAAGTATGTACGTACATACATATATGGATAAAAATGGAAAATGAAGCGTTAAAGTGTGAAATGTATAAAGCAGGAATATTGTCTACGATATATATCGTGTATTACGAGCATCATAATACAAAAGGCAGAAGGAAAAACGGAAAACTGAGAAAAGTATAATTTTCCGTAAAATATGTAATATTTTTCTACCTATACACCGAATAGATTCTTTTATATTCTCTTGTTTATAATTTTAACACATTTTTTTTTTGTTTTTGTTAAGAAAATTATGGAAAACTTTTTCGTTTTTATTTTTATGTTAATAAGAATTGAGATCATTAAATTTTGTTTTTGTTATATCTATTTTATGCTTTTCCTTTCCCGTGTTTTTGTGCTAGTTTGTTCTGAATGTGTATGTAAATTATAACATTATATTGTGACGAACATTATGGAGGGATCTTATATAATTTAACGTAGATTCAACATCTGACAGTTATAGTTAATACAGAGAAATTAAAACAAACCATTTTTTCTGGAACATGTTGTATCAAAAACTTTTCAAATTGTTTCACACTCTGTTTTTCGTTTTTAAACAAAACAAGTAGAAATGGGTAGGTAGTTTCAAGTGTCACTTAAGAAATTTTTGTAAATTGAGTGGATTTGTGTGTACAATTCTCGAATAAATAATCATTTCATTTTGAGTTTTTTTAAACGAAATTTCATTTTATAAGTACTTTGACGTCATAGGTTTTTTACGTTTAAAAAACCTTCTCCATTTATTATTACTTAACCGTAAAACAAGAGAGATATTCCAATATCAGTTTATTATCAAACAACGCATGGACAAACCAAGTCGAGGACATCTCAATAAAGAACCTTTCCTGAGCAGTAATAATTGTTTTTTGGTAGAAAAAAAACGTACCGCTCACCCCGACTCATATGAAACTTTAGCCAGTTGCATGGTTGTAGAATCATAAATGCGGGTTTCTTCATAAATATTTTCCCTAATTTTAAAACTAAATCTCCATTTTCCAGAATATTTTAAAATTAAATCTTTCTTTTCCTGATTCTCTTCTTTTATTTTAAAAGGCGATCAGTCAATGGCCGTAACTAATTGGAAATTTAAATACTGCGCAATTCATATTCAATTAAAAATAAATCAAATGGCTTTATTTTCATTTGCAAGAGCAAAGAAGCCAATTGACTTTATATCTGTAGTAAATACAAATAAAGCCAATTGAATTAACTTCCAATTAGTTTTATTAAATTATTGGTTAAATTATTTGGTATTGCCAGTAGGCTATTAGAAAATTCAGAGGTGATAATATGTTGTAACAACATTTTCGGTTACATTTCGATAGTTTTATCTCTTGTACCAAAAAACAAAATCTCTTTATTTCGCTTTATCAATTATGCTTTTTCTATGTGATCTCATCTTGCTACAATTCTTGCTCTACTTCTTTCAGCATAGCTGGAACATTCGGCATTGCTCGGACATAACATTTTTATATTTACTTTTTATAGCGCAATGAAATAAACCAGGTAAAGAATGAAAACAATTAAAACATATTTCCCACTTTCCTTGATACAAATTTTCCAAATTTCTTGACAATTTTCCTAAATAAATTGGAAAAAATGTCCGTTAATTTCGCATCCACAAGGTGTTATTACCCATTAAGATTGTAGAATTAGAAACGCCATTTGTTGTTAATGACATTTATAACAAGTCGATGGAAATTATATTTGATTCTGTAAGCCTTATACCAAAAAAAAAAAAAAAAAAAAAATTGTCAAATTCAATAAACCACATACAACTTTAATAAAGTTGACCAATTGGGTTTGCATCTATACTGAGAAGCAGATAAATGGGATGAAATTTTTAGTATTAACGATGTAAATGATAAGGTGAACCAATTTTATAAGATTCTGCAGCGAAGTTTTGAAAATCATACTCTATTCTGCATCAAAGGAACCAGTAGTTTTGCTTTGTGATTTGGCAACCGACTTATAAATTTTAAAAACTGAAAAACTAAGATTAAAACCAACAATATTACGATGTTTGACAGATTTTGGCTACGGTTGTGGGCCGCATAAAAAATAGCCCAATATTTTGGTGTATCACTGCGGAATCTCTTCAACATCTCGTGAGTATCCGGCGTGTTTCCTGATAATTGGCAAACATAAAAAGTGGTGTGCTCTTTAAATTTAGTAAAAAAGACGAGGTTACATATTACAGAACGATTTCGAGGACATCATCAAACCAAAAATATTTGAGCTGGTTATTTGATGTCTGTTACGAAAATGGTTTGAGTATTAGCCATATAGTTAAAATTAACATGAAGTAAACGCATATCACAAATACATTTTTAAATATATAGTTCTAAATTACTTGAAAAAATACAACAGAAAAATACTCTTAAATTTAAAAAGAAAAACATTTCATGACACTGACTGATCCGAACCAAATAATATGTTACTTTAAAAACAGGATTTGTTATATTTTCAGTAAAGCCATCCAAATAGTTGAACCAGTAATTTGGAACCACAGATTTGATTTCCTTATACAGAAGAACCCTTTACAATTTTATAAATGTATTTTCAGAATAATCAAAAGGTTTGTATGCGATGCAACAAATTCCAAATTTTTCAGATGATTATCCAAAAATTACTAAGGCCTTTTGATTAATTGAATCGTTAATTTGTCAATCCCAGTTGTGATTTAATTGCATAGGCCCATTCCTTATCATATCTTATGGCTAGATATTCGGAAATTTCGTAAGATCCCTTTAAAAGTTGTAAAGAGGTTCCGTTTAATTCGACTTTTAAATGTTTCATATGAATGGTCTAAAGGTACTTAAGGCTTCTGAATAATTGAAACGTTAGTTTGTCGTTTTGCATGTTTCGCTTGAACTAAAATCAGAATATTTACTTTCCTAATTGTGCAACTTCCTTATTTTTAAACGGTCCTACAAAAATTCTGAGAATTTTCCTGGAACACGGTAACGGTTTGGTCTATACAATGAATTTGTCCATGACTAACGTACGAGTATAATATACTCATTATACGTTTTTTTCATTAATTATAATAATATCCATTATTCGCTGCTATTTTATCTAGAAGTGCCTTCTTCCATTATTCACAACTATCAAATAAAAATTTCATTTTTGAAATTTTATCTATGTAATGTTTTTTTATTCGCTCCGGATAGCTGCTATCGAGAGCCGTCATTTTTCTATGCCTAAATTTAAATTTGACGCGCTATTTATTGGTAAACTAAACTTATTTAACATCAAACTATCATTTTTAATTCAATTGTTTACCAAAAACTTCATATAAAAAATATTTGGCTCTACCTATTTATACGGAGCGCTATCGGGAGCCATTTTTTAAATGACGGCTCTCGATAGCAGCTATCCGGTGCGAATAGAAAAACACTACACTAGTAGTCTCATGCTATTTTCATTATTATTAAATTGAAACGTCAAAATGTCGACGTAAATTATTTTAGGTTTATTTACAGGATTTGGTAATACAATACAATTTTTTTGCCGGTCGTGGACAAAGTATCGTATTCTACCAGAGCACCCTGTATTTTATAGAGCCATAATCAAAAAATCTTAGCTTTTATAAGGGAATTAGAAACGAGGAAAAACGAAACTTTTCATAGTAAAATACACAAAACATATGGGAAATCACTTTTTTTCCTAAGATAAACATTTAAATGAAAACGTTACAAATTCTTAAATATGATTTCTGAAATACTTTCATAAATGTTTAAGTTTCAATATATATAAAGATCGTTTAAGTAAATCGTTTTCATTTTCTTGTAATAATTGATTTATTTAAACTAAAATATAAAAAAAATTTCATAACAACAGCATTCTGGTCAAATTGAAATAAAAGCTTACTACGATTCGTTTGGTCATTAAGTCAATATACATTAGATAGAAGGCAGTGATGGCCGTAAAAAATTGGAAAAATCGTACTAAAAATTACCACCTGGGGAAATTTAAAATTCAAAAATTGTAGGAAAAGCAAAACAAATTCACAAAATATAGGAACGAGTGATAATTTTGCGATTAAAAATTGTTTTCGTATTTTTTTTCAACCATTGTAGACATCTTTCGTACACTAGTAAAACTAAAGATAAATTTAGAAAGTATTATTTTAATTTGTCAGAGCCAACTTTGTTGTATTTTTCCAAATGAAAGTTCGATAAAATATATTTGAGAAATAATTTAATTTTAATATTTCTGCAATTAATATTTACTTAATACCAATATGGCCTTCTTGTATATTGTTCTTAAAGATATGTAGAAAACTTTTATATAAGCATTTTATAATATTTTTGGTTTTTTCATTGAACAACTTGAAGCTAAAAAAAACCATTTTTACTATGGATTCCAATGGAAATCAGTGAAAAGTTATACCACTAAAAAAGCTTCTTAAAAATACATCACTAAGAATTTGGCTCTATACTCTAGAAGGCTCTGATAATATACTATTTTACAATTACAGCGTTTGTTTTTTAATATTGGGTATTTTTTACATCATTTGAAAAAACCTCATTTTAAACTGATACTAATTTAAGCTAACATACAGTACAGTATTACCAGAATGTGTAGAATTTCGTGCTACTTTCCTACCGGTGTTATTTGCAACATCATTAAAGTTATATCGGCAAGTCAAAAAATATATTGGTGAAACAAAATGGAGTGTGACAACTTGATCTAGGCAGATTAATATCCACAAATTTAGTGGAATTTAATAGTTAAACGATGAACGGAACAGTAAAGCATTACCTGATGCATGTACATAGTTTAAAAAGGCTTCAATAAAGCATTGATTCTAACTGTCGTTGTAAGGCCCTTTATAGTCGTCTAGAAATTGTATTTTCGTTTAAATTTAAAAAAAAGGTTTACTTCGTATTTAATAAATCATACTCAATATATGTTAATTGGAAACAAGAAATCCATCATTATCAGGGTTACCTCGGGTGTTCCTCATAAGGTTCATTCAATGAACTGTGAATATTTCTTATTTTCATACAAACTTAATAGCACTGAATTGCAGCGTATTTGTGAAGCTATATATCGACTTGGCGGTCACATTCATCGAAAATATGACGTTTATTAGTCATATCGATAAAATCATAGCCAAAGCGAACTCAATGTTTGGATTTATCAAATGAAGTGCCAGTGAATTCAAAGACAAATTTACATTATTGACGCTGTATTTCGCATACGTATTATTTCAAGTAGAAGAATATGTTTTAAGATCCTAAGTAGAACTGTCTGAAACCTTACTATTCAATTCATATCAATAAAATATAAGGTATTCAAAAAAAAAATCATTTTGTTTCTATTAAAGAAAACGAATTAGGTAATTGTCGCAACACTACAACCTTATAAGATAAGAAGCCAAGACTACAAAATCTGTCCCCGAATAGATAAGTTGTTTTGGATGTTTCATTTGTAGGAAATATTCTTCCTGGTCATATTGATTCAGCGTACATCATTGAAAACATCTCAATCCGTGTTTCGGTTAGGAGGCTCGTTTTCCATTAATCCTCGCATCTCATACACAATTCCAGAAATTTACGATAAGAACAACCCCGTTAAATAGATTTGCTAATTTATTTAACATTGCGGTACATCTATTTGATTTCAATTACCCTAAAGGCAGGTGCAATAAAACACAACATGACAAGTTTTATAATAATGGTAATTCTAAACTTTCTAAGACCGGTTTCGAGCTTCGCTCTTCGTCAGTGTCAATTTACAACTAAACAATTTTTTGTAAAAAATATGATGAAATTATTTTTCTATTTCCATGATCACGTCATATAATTTATTTTATATGACGTGATCATGGAAATAGAACCATGGCCGCTCCACCACAGAAACTTGCAACATTTCAAGAGCTATTAATATTTATTACGCTTTATTATCAAAAACTTGATGTACAACCTCAAATAACGGTGGTTTCTCAGAAAATATCATCGCCTTCAACTTAATCAGTACATCAATCCAGATCTAGCAGATCGAATTTTGGTTATTGTACTCCAAGTAATTTACTCCTGTCAGCGCCTGTAGAGAAGTATTTCTGTTTATTGTGCAGCAAACCAGGGTACACGATTTTCCGTTGTCAGAATTTTTTGTAAAAGATTTTTCGGATTCTTTGCCCAATTCATGAAAAAAAGTTGATTCTAGAAATAATCCAGCAGACATGGTTTCGCGTGGCTTATATCCGTCACAATTGCTACAGTCAAAAATAAGGCTCCAAAGTCCACTGTTTTTATCAAATTCAACCACTGAGTGGCCTGCAAATATCGTTAGTTTATCATCAAGTGAATTTCTAGAAAGAAAGAAGAATGTATGTATGGCTTCATCATCGGTTTAAAGAGCTGACGTCATCAAATCCATAAAATTTTACAAATCATTTGGTCGACAAAGCAAAGGGTTATGTCTATTATTCTACGAAAAGTTGGAAATTTGAGTACTTCCGAAAAGGAATCGGAGCTATTAGCAATTATCCGCATTGTACAAAATAAATGTTTTCATGACGAACTTAAACTATTATTTGACATCATTGTCGGTGTTTTTGGGCCAAGATGGAATTTACGAGTAGGTGGCCGGTTGCAACAATTAACACTTCCATATACAATGAAGCATCCAATCCTTCTCCCGAAAAATCATTGGTTTTACTCTAACAGTTTTATTTTGTTATCACTCCAGGTACCTCCATTATTGCTGCTACATGTGAAATATTTTGGTCAATCAATGGAAGACATTTGACCAGTGAGGTATTTCGGAAATGTATTATGTGCTTCAAAGTCAGACCAAAGATACAACAACAGAAAATGGGAAATCTACCGGCAAAGTATATTCAACCATCATCACAATTCGATACGACTAGTATCGATTTTTGTGGTCTATTCTACATTCAATTCAAGGCGGGAGAAAGAGTTCCGGTCAAGGCTGTGTATTTGTGTGTTTTGTAATAAGGACCGTCCACCTAGAGTTAATGGATGATCTAACTACAGCTTCTTTTCTCGGTACTTTGAAACGGTTCATGGCGACCAGAGGTCTTTGTCGATTTATATATTCAGACAATGCTACACATTTTGTTGGGGCCAACTCTACTTTAAATGAACTATTTAAACCTGTTTCAGTTCGAAGATCATACACAACAAGGTTCCCCACATGTTGGGGCTATTTGTAAATCTGTGGTCAAATGTACGAAGTTTCATCTAAACTATACAAACCAGAAGTTATCACTCTTGAAACGATGGAAGTTATTGGATGCTCTTATACAACATTTTTGGGTTCGCTGGACGAAAGAATGCGTCACTTCATTGCAATCTCGCCATAAATGGTCCAACGAATCATCTAATTTTAAAGCAGTTAGTGATCATGAAAGAATGAATTCTTATATTTACTCTGTTATATTCTTAAATACTTACAAATTTTGCCTTTGTAAATGTTATATGTAACTAAAATATTTTCATTTATTCGATGTACCTTAGTGACAAAAACATATTAAAACTAACCGAAGTGAATAAAATTATAAAGTCTAAATAAAGTGTCTGGTGACAGGGTGAAAATTAAGCAATAGTGCTTTGTTTTAGTTTTTGGAATTGTGTTGGCCGCATAACATTTGTGGAAGGTGAAAAAATTGGGAAGTTTCTTCAGCACAAAAACGCTTGTGCCCCTTTGATATGCTTTGATAGGTATCCAAGATTACTTGAAACTTTGTGAGTTTATATGATAACTTTGACTATCAAACAATTTTTTTTTTTTTTTTGGTGGTTTGGCGTCTATTGGCGGGGGGATCAAAGTTCAGTAGATTAATCTACCAGCTCCGTAACCTTCCAGTAGGGTGCGCATCACGTGTGCTGTTCTGGTCTTGTCATTAGGCAGCTGCGTGATGGGTACAATTGTGTAAGGGGTAACCTGTTCACAATTCGCAAGTGTACGTACTGCCTCCTCGTGGCAACCACTGGTAACTAAGGCTACTTGGCACATCTTTGGCCATTTGGCACAGGCTAAAGTACGGCGCTAAAGGAGAAAACCTTGACAAAAAACCCTAATCTAAGGTGGAACAGCATATGCCGAAAGATGAATGGCTGATAGGTTAATCAGCCCAAAATATGCGGACTCTGGATACCAGGCACCCTCCAGTTTTATTTAGCCTTCCTGTAGTAAAGCTTGGTGACCTACAGGTGATTTGCAATTCCGAGCAACTCGTAAGAGTAAAATCAAACGGAATACGGGGCAGGAGTAGGAATATACGGGAGTGGGACAACCCTCTCGAGGTCCTTGAGCTCCAATGCTACCGTCTTTCTAGCGGAACTACGTGCTGTAGTAAACATCTAGGAGGGAGAGCAATAAGCCCAGATAGTATGTATCACGTACCGGGAGGCAGTATCGTCAGGTTCATTAAGAACCTGAATATTGACTGGACGGATAATTAAGCAGGGGCCAGCACAATAGATCTTTTAGGTCGCAGTGCGAAGTGGCTGATCGCCCGCATGGCCCCCCATAATAATAATAATAATAAAATCAAACAATTTTTTTTTTTTTTTTTTTTTTTTTTCAAAAACCCAAAAAAACATTTTGAATATTTCTTACAATTTTTCCGTTCCCAATTTGGAATATATTCCATTATTTTTACGCTGCCAAACCCTATTTTTTAGATCAGTTGGAATAATCGGAAAATCGCTTGAGTGCGTTGATATATGTGCACTAAAATATAGTTTGGTAGTATGCATCAAGACTCGCCTGATTGACCAAAAATTTTTACCGATACAGAAAATTAGTAATTGTGTTTCTATTTTGTTGCCATTGTAAGGTCGGTTAAATTTTAATAACACCACACATAGCTAAAAACCAAAATATAAAATACTAAACCAGAAAATATTTAATCTGTTATCGTGTTTATTTGTACGTGGCGATAAACAAAGCTCACCATAAAATATAAAATACAAAAAACAGCTTTCTATTAGTTCTTTGATTAAACTTTTTTGCTCCCTCGCACAATGTTTCTGTGTTTAAATTTTTTGTGTCGATCGATTTCCTATTTGATTAAAAAAATAAAAATAAAAAAATAAAATCAATCAAACCTAATAGCAACAACATAAAATTTATAAATTATATAAGTTTTGTGTTCGCAACAAAAAAAAAAAAAAAGTTTCAAATTGAAAATATTATCTGTTGTTGTTGTAACTTGTAACAATTTAAAAAGAAAAACTGAAAATGTTGAAAATAGAAAACTTTTTTGTTTTGTTGTTGTTGTATTGTGTATAATATATAATGTTTATGTGTTCTGTGTATATCTTGTGATGTATTTGTTTAACAAGAAAACCACATTTTTATTTATTTATAATTTTCATTTTTGGTACGCGGAGAAAAAACCAAAAATACGGAAAGAAATTAACTTTGCATTTTTTTTTTTTTTTTTTTTTTTTCAGTTTACATTTTATTAAAAGAAATCGAAATTCTTTTTTATTCTGTATTTATTTTTCAATGCCCATGTAAGTAGCAAAGAAATATTTTTGTTCTTTCTTTGTTCCAGTGATATTGTTACCAATACCATATTACTTTGAAATAACAATAAAATAATGCTCAAAATAACAAAACAAAACAAAAAAGAATAAAAAACTTTTTCTTGTTTTCCATCACTCATTTTCTCTTCGTCTGTAGATCTCGATACTTATTTAGAAAAGAAAATGTTTTTGAAAATTGGGTGTAGAATAATGGCACATATTACACATACTATATGTATGTACATTTTCAAGGAAAAGAAATAAAATAAATGGGATTCTGTGGCGAAAGCGAACATAGAACATAAAATAGAAAATGAGATTTTTGTTTTTTTCCTGGGAAATGAAATGTTTCAGATGTGGATATAAAATATGTGGGTAAGCGCGATTTTCTATACATAAAAATCCAATCGTACTCTAGTGTTTTGTTTGGTAATTGATTTAAATATTGTGTTAAAGTATTATCGTTTTCATCTGAAATAAGTAACTACGAATATTTTTTTATCGATTTTTGCTTTAATAACTGTTTCTATATTTTCATGGAACGGTACCGCTTCATACATTTTGCTTTCCGCACCAAAGCACTTCTTTTTTATTTTAATAGAAAGTTACTTATGTTAATTTGTCCCTTGTTAACTGAATATATAATTAATAGCTATAAGTGCTTTCAATAGAACAGCTTCCTTCTCTAAACGAGAGGTATTAATGCTTTATATTTCAGCTTATAAAGGAATAAATTACGTTAACCAATTATTTGTTTTATGCATGAAGTGTTTGTAAGTAACTTACAAGAAGGACTGTAAATTAGTTACAGTTCCTATTCTATATGTGCCCCTATATAGCACCCTATATTATTAATTTATTTGAATCACCATAATTAATAACAGTGGCATAACTACAAATTTTTCGAATAATCTGACCATTCCGAAACACTGAATAACCAATTAAGTTGCACACCGATCATGCATCCCGTTTCCATACTATATTCAAAAATCTCAAGAAATTTTAAAAAGTAATCAAAACAGATGAATGAAACAGGAAGATTTTAAATTTCCTTATGTAAAATAGTTTTACAAAATAAACCAGTTTTACCGGTAAATTACGTTTTTATTTACCGTTTACCGGTAATAAAAAATATTCGGTAAACGAGAAACTATAGGACAATCACATTTAATCTTTTGCAAATCAAATTAAACCTTTGTAGTCAAAACTTGATTTGTTAAAGGCTGCAAATATTAAAATCGGTAATCGGTATCGTTTGATATCAAAAGCTTTGATTTCAAAAAAGTTTGGGAAATTTTCTTTTATATCTAAATATATGTCAGCACCTAAAGCCATTTTTTTTCTATGGAGTCCGATTACGTGTAATTAATATGACATTCACCTTCACCAGCCGAGAAGAAATTGTTGCGCCTGTCTTAAGCAAATATTAAAAAACAATAGGAAAGATTTTTTTCTTTTTATTTTTCTTGAAAAGGTGGTGTTCTTTAAGCTTAATCTGAGCTACCATTTACCTGATCTTGACTTTGTACTAATATTCGAGTGTTTGATAGCTCTCTTGGGCCCCATTAATCGTGGGCAATCCTAAGTGCCTGGGACCACAGCATTTTTTAAAATTGATTTATTTTCAGTTAGAGTAGATCGTGACCTACTCAAAATAAGTTTCCGTTAGAATGGCCGGCGTTTAGAAACATCAGGAAAATTCCGGGAAACTCAATATATGAAAATTCTGTATAGAATATTCAAAAATCGTAAATCCTAAGTGCCTGGGACCACAGAATTTTAAAAAATTGACTTTTTTTCTGTTAGAATAGGTTCTACTCAAAATAAGTTTCCGTTAGAATAGCCAGTGTTTAAGAACACCAGGTTAATTCCGGGAATCTTAATATACGATATTTCTCTATACAATATTCAAAAATCGTCAATCCTAAGTGGCTGGGACCACAGAATTGTCTAAAATTGATTTATTTTCTGTTGGAGTATATCGTGACCTACTCAAAATAAGTTTCCGTTAGAATGTCCGGCGTTTAGAAACATCAGGAAAATTCCGGGAAACTCTATATTTGACAATTCTCTATAGAATATTCAAAAATCGTCAATCTTAAGTGGCTACCACTGCAGAATTGTTTAAAATTGAACTATTTTTTGTTAGAATTAGTTATGACCTATTCAAAATAAGTTTCCGTTAGAAAGGATGGTATTTAGGAATACCAGAAAAATTCTGGGAAACTCGATATACGATAATTTTCTATAGAATATTCCAAAATCGTCAATCCTAAGTGACTGGGACCATAGAATTGTTTAAAATTAATTTATTTTCTGTTAGAGTATATCGTGATCTACTCAAAATAAGTTTCCGTTATAATGCGGCGTTTATAAACATCAGGAAAATTCCGGGAAACTCGGTATATGATAATTCTCTATACAATATTCAAATATCATGAATCCTAAATGCCTGGAAAGTAGTCATTTACTACGAGCTTCTGGCAACTGATCAAACTGTTACAGCTGAACTTTACCAGGCCCAATTTATTATATTAAGTGATACTCTGGAGGAAAAACGATCATTAACGGGCCAAGGAATGCGATCTGTCATGTTGCTTCATAACAACGCCCGTCACACACAGCAAAATCAAGTGATCTTCAACTTGGGCTGGGAAGTTCTCTTGCAGCGGCGTATACGATACTTGCTTTAATAGAAAATGCCGATACGATACATGCTTTAATAGAAAAAGACAAAAGAACAACTAACGTAGATATGGAAGTACCACATGACTGGTGCAAGTTTAGTAAATTAATATTTAGAAAACAAGCATTAATAGTTACAGAGATGGAATAAACAGACTTCCTCAAATACAAATCGTTGTTAAATTCAGAACTAGCTCACGGAAAAGAAAAAAAATTAAAATGGTAATGCAGTGAATTGGGCTAATAACAAATTCATGAAGTACTTACAACATGATGAGTACAAATTTTATTACAAATCCAAAAATATAGGCGATTTGAAAGTTGCTGACTTAAGAAGAGGTTGCGTTAGAAGGCGAAAGCTTTGTAATGAACAAAAACTTTAAATCCGATGAATACCGCACAGCTCTCGCTAGGATCCTTAAAAATAAAAGATTTAATGAGTCTTCAGGAATTTATAACCGATTATAACATATTATTTCATGGCAATTTGAAAATGTCAGACTCAGCTCAGAGTTATAGAATTCCTTATGGACCTGGAACTGAATCAAATTCCGACGAAGAATGGTCACAGCAATGAAATGTTTATCAATTTTTTTATGATAATAAATCATTCTAAAAAGAAATTATGTATATATTTTATAACTTAAGGGGCAATGTTCAATTTAAATATTATTGCAAGAGCCAATATCCACTTAAAAATGTCAAGAATTAAGAAGCTAGAGAAAAATTTTAGATTTTTAATAACTGTGGTGTGCTCATGATGCTATTATAAAAAAATATTTGGAGTACCTGCACATAAATAGAAGGTTGTGGCGGTTCATGCATTCACACATGCGTTCGCCGCCACACGGTCAGAACAAACACGAACAACGCAAACACGAAACGAAAACACCCAATATAAACGACAACTGAACTACTGTCTCTTTCAGACAATGACGGACAAGACAAAAATTAAAGAAAAAAAGAAAATCAGTCTCCTCTCGGAATTGGTGGTGAGTGCACGCGCGCTCGTTTACACATAAGAATAAAAACACACAAAATGGTGGTAAAGGAAAATAATAAATAAATGTAATAAATTATATTAAATAAATAAATTAAAAATTAAATAAATATATTCATTACAAATTATGAGCCGGTAAATTTTAATAAATATTTAATTGTTAAAAATATAAAATATAATAAATGCATCTATAAGATATAACGATTTTTGTATAGCCGAAAAATAAAATGTTGATTATCTCAAAACAAGAAATATGGATGGATTGGCCCCACCAAGATACAGATTTAATAAGTACGTTAATGGTGATATAACAAAAGATAATATCTTCTTTAAAACTTTTAGATAATTTGTATCACGACCAGCTGCATTAGATATAATGCTGTAAATACTTTTCAAAATATCTAGTAATGAAGTGAAACTACTTGTGGCAGTGAAATCCGGAAGGAAGAGAAAAGACAACCGAATTGTTATAGATATGCAAAAATAAGAATTTACTACAGCATGGTCAATATTAATTAAAACATCAGACCTACTATTCCCTACGCCAATCGTATTAATACTTCCCCAAAATTCTTGCCATAGTTAGCTTATGGTTGCGAAAGTAATAATTTTTTTTAGCGACTCTAATCAAATCAGTAAAACAATTTCGTTCGTTCTGACATATTTTGCGGTACTTCATATTGGAAGTTTTCTAAAATTTAGCAAATGCCTGATACCGAAGTAACATTCTGTTGGCAATTTTTAAATAAAACCAAGGAGCTGCAGATTGGCCATCCAGTGTTCGTAATGTTATCGGTCGAATAAATTTGACCCCAATAAGCGCCCAAAAGGCAAGAAGAGGTTGGAGCATTATGTTACTATGTATAGTCGTTAATAAGCTTGTTAGGAGATGAGTAGGAAATCATGATCAGCTATATGTTGCATAGTGTAGTGTTTGAACCCCTAAATTCTATTCTGCTCCGGATTAGAAACAATAAACTGATCTAGCCATGATGGGCCACGAGTTGGTGAAAAAGGAACTTATAAAAGGTTATTTTCTTTTAAAAGAACATGCCATTTATGCGACCTGCCAAAGATATTTATGCTGATTATACAACTCGGCGGATTTACTGCGGCGTTAGTTCATTCGATCCGCACTTGATTCGCAAAACCAGCCTTTAAAGATGTTTTAAAAAAATTAAAAACAAAATTACCCCAGGTGGTTAAATCATCATCAATTACGCCAGAGTTTAAACTGGCCGCTACTCTCTTAGGTTTTTGGCAGAAGGTGGGTACCAAAATGGTTTTGGGCAAGATTGCTTTGTTGGCATGGCACAGTCAACGGTTTCAGTCGTGATGTCTGAAGTGTAAGACATTTTAGAGGATGTTTTGTGCAATAAATAGATAACGTTGAAAATGAGTGAGGATGGAAAATCGGAGGGAAGGATGTTTTTTTATGGAAAGAGCAAAATTCCTGGAATAGTAATGTGTGTAGATGGTACGCACATAAAAATAGCAAAGCCGACTGGTGAAAATACTCATCTCTTTTACAACCGTAAAGGATTTTACAGTTTAAATGCCATGGTAGTAAGTAACAATTAATTACAACATACTCTATTTACAATAAATTGTTTCTATTTTAATATTTATTTATTTTTAAGATTTGTGATCATAAATTACGGATCCGTTGTGTTGACGCCACTTACCCTGGAGCGAGTCATGATTCGTTGGTTTGGGGAAACGGGGATGCCGCAGTATATTTTAAAACAATATACAATAATGGTGATAGAAATCAACGAGTAATCGGTAAAGATGTATTTTGAACTTACAAAGTGGTTTTTATGTTAAAAGTTAATTTTGTTTAACCTGACGCTGGATACCCCTTATTACCATGGCTTATTACGCCATATCGAAGTGCGGGAGTAGAAACTTCAAAAAGCCGCTTTAATAAGGCGCACAGTTGTGCTCGTAACATTGTCGAGCGAACCATCGGCGTTTGGAAGAATTGGTGTCGATGCCTTTTCGGTATAGCCCGGCATCTACATTATACTCCGGAGAAGGCGATAAAAATAGTTAATGTAGCAGCTGCCCTACACAACATACGAATACATTTCAATGTCGAAGATTGCGACCAACAAACAATGCCCGATGATTATGAGGATTACGACGATGGTAGCAATGAAGTAAACCAAGAAGACCAAACATACTCCACAGAGGCAAATGAATTCCGCGACCAAGTGCTGTTAAATTTTTAAGAAACAAAATTAAATCAACAACTTTGTTTTTTAAGATAAATGGATAATTTTTTTATTAACCTTTGTAATTCATATACATATTAGTATCACAAAATTCAACTAAATTGGCCTTCCTGGCAATTATCACAATTCAAAATCTTAATTCTAATTATTGGCACTTATAAAACAGAAATTCAACTTAAACCTATGTAATAAAAAATAATCTATATAAAAATTCAGTCTTCAAGTTCCAGTTTTTCAAGTCATCCTTAAGTTTAGACCGTTTGGATGCTTCACAATTCGGTGGTCAACTCAAGTTTTTTTAACTCGATTTATAATATTTTCTCCTTCGTTTTATTTTTGTCGAGAGCCCTCTGTTTTAAGACCATCTACAGCTTCGCTAAGGCAAACTAGTTGTATCACTTCCTCTTCTAATGGAGTGAATATAACCTGCGTGTTACTACCGCCACCTGTGCCTTTGAGTTCTCGCTTATTGTGGACAAGGTTTTTCCTCAGTGATGATTTATAATCACTCCAAACCTGAAAATAAAAATTTATATACCTAAAAATTTAAATATGCCAAATCCCCAAACCTTTTTCCACTCCGCGATTTCTTTTATTGGTGGCCCAAGTGCATTTAGCTCGTCTCGCACCTTTTGCCAAAAGTCTAGAACCACCTCTGGATTCATTTTGCTCAGATTTTTGGCTATATCTGGTTGCTCCTTCATAATTCTTACAATTTTTTTAAATTGGGCACGGTATGTCGTACGATTTCTTTAATAAATAAATTTTTTGTTTGAAAAATGTAAAACATATTTTTTTTTGTATTTACGAGTACATAAACTCTTGACTTACATTTTATTGTTCTCCATGTTACATAAATAATAGACCGAAAACACAACCACCACAACTCAGACCTAAATTCGCAGTAAATTTTTCGCGTATTTAGAATGACACATTTTATACTGAGTGCGTTTCACCCGCGGATCACATAATATCGATTTTTTGAACTGCATTACCATCATTCGTTCACTTTTGATACGGCGTTTTCAATAATACGAAAACCACTAAAATCAAATGATACTCCCGCCGCAGTACATCCGGCGAGTTGTATAATCGACGTAATTAAAATTGAAGTCACCACCTATTACGAAATGATTATATCGTAATACAAAAGAAGATAGTAAGTTCTGGAAATCGGCCTTATCTCCCTAATCCCAATGCCATCATGGTGAGCTAGCAAGGGGCACTGACCGCAGAGTGCCATATAGTTGCGGGCCAATTGTAGGTTCCAGTTAGGGGTCGCCTATGGCCCTAACCTCACTTGCTACAAATAACATCATAAAATAAATATAAATAAAACAAATGAAAACTTTTACTTAGTTCTGTAGACAGTAAAAATGCTTACATTGTAGAATTTGGGCCTCGAACCTTTTCAATCGGTTTTATTCTAAATTATAGGTTCTATAATGCGTAGAGCTTTTTGCTGAAATATATTCGTCTATTTGATACCTATAATAACAAAATTGAAATACATATCTAATAAATTACCTTATATAGTAATAATATTTTAATTTAATTTTTCAAGCAGCACAATAATATTTTAATGTACATTCATGCCTACATTCTATGACTACATATCGTTTGACGGTAGCTCCAAATTAAATTTCGTATTCCTCCAGCTATCCATTTATGACGCGTTAGAATATTATTTCCCCATTATTATATTTTTGTTATTTTTAATATTATTATTGTTACTATTATTATTACTTTATTTATATATTGTTGTTGTAATGTGTGTGAACAAAAAATATATGCTTTATGAAAGTGGATAATATAAATTGGGGGGACGTAATAAAAATTAGCTACAAACATAATTTTTATTATATTGTATAATGGTTGTGATAAAGCTGGTTTTTATGTTTATGGATACCTATTTATAACTGTATATAAATATGTATATATAGCTATGTCTGTAGTTTTTCTAAGTTTGACGAAGGTCGAACAAAAAACTTTTGACATGATAATACATAACAATAATTAAAAGTGTTAGCTATCTATCTAACATACTCTTGACTTTTTTGTGAAAATGTAACTTCAATGTTTCAGCCGCAGAATAAAATTTCAATCAAGTTTGGTTTTGTTATTTTTGTTGGTATGTAAATCCATCTAGATATTTTAAATAATACTGAAACAAGGGTTATAAAATAAGATTGAAAATGACCAGCTGGGAAGATAAAAGTAAACCGAAAATGTATCTCATAGAAAATGTTCTAAAGCTATAATATATAAAAAATCTCATTATAGTTCCTTTTCGTATGGTTGAACGTTACTTTAATTATAAACTAACCAACCTACATGAATAGGTCTAATTCAGAATGGTTTCCGTTTGTAGTGTTGTAAGCCCAAAATCATAATTTTTAAAAAATTATTTTTAAAGTTGAAAAATAGTTTAACTAGCATGGAATTACTTACAACAAACTAAAATTATAAAACTCCGAAACTACACTACGTACGATAAAACGGATTAAAGCTTTGGAAAGCTTTTGTATATATATAGAAGTGTAAATCTTTTACGAGACAAGTTTGATGTTCTGAACTTTTTAAATGATCAAGACTAACCTTAATGTCTATAACGGCGCAATTTGCTTTGGGTGTCACTAAATATTAATCAGTCTCTCCACCTCGTCGAACACTGAAGCATTAATTTTCTTTGCGCATGACAAATGAAATTTCTGTTTAGGAACTTGGTAAATTCACTTGGGAAAATATATTTGTAAAATCTTCAACTGGTGAGCTTTTATTGCACATAAAATCTTTTTATTAAAATCGCATTTGAAGTTGGCAAGTAATGATGGTAAGATATATTGTTGCTTCTGGTAGGTCCTGTCCCCGGATGTAATTCTAATCCCGGGAATCGGGATCAAGTTTCACACAATCCCGGGATTTCCCGGTAAAATTTAAAAATAAAACTTTGGCTTTTATAGTATGTTTTTTAAAAAACACAAAATTGTCGATATCGAATGGTCAGATGGCAACACTATTTTTTTGTGACGATATCCCGAAAAATTCAAAACACTTTTGGATTCAGTTGAATTTGGCTGATTTGGTTGAGAATGTTCAAGTGATTATAGATTTTTATCTAGGTACTTGATTATAAAAGTTGATTTATCAAGTTTTAGTTTCTGTTTAGAGGTCCTTGGTTATTAGTGATTGCCTTTGCAGGGAAAATCTATAGGATGGTTAGTAGCGACTGGAAAAACATTCGATTCAATTTGACTCTAATCTTCAAGGCTATTATTTAACATATATATTAATAAACATTTTTTATTGGTTCAGGGCTCCTCATCCCACTCCAACCAAAGCTCAGCGTCAGCTTTCGAACCCTACTTGGGTTAATCTTTTAAAGCACATGGAATCCCTCAAAAATTGCTTCCTTCCATTGATTCCTTCATACACAAATTAAAAAGTAAATCAATCACAAAAATTTTCAGCCACAAAATTTTTTGAAAAAATCCACACATACATACCTCACGTAAAAAGGTGTACGTACATACATATATATTTGAACAAAAATTCGATATTTGAGACAAAAACAGTTGGCATGCAAAAATCGGATGAGTTGAAAGCTCAATCACAATCTTTAACAACATTGATTGAACGTGTACACGATTCAGTGTGTAGCCAAAATTGATCCTACTCGAAAATTAATTTGTTTATCGCGAGAATTTCCATTCTATGAAAAAAAAGTATTGTAACGCCACTTGTTCAAGACATCAAAACAATTTTTAAAAATAAGACTTTTCAACGCTGAAGTGGCCTCAATAAAAATAAAAATGCCAACATTTATGCACATATACATGATACCTGAAAGACACAAACCAGCTAACTAGTCCGAATTACATAAAAATCCTCGATAAACAAAAAAAAACTTCAAAAAAGATCCGCTTTGGAAGCGCTACAAATCAAACTAAGTACAAATTCAATCAATGCTGGGGAAGACCATGCTTTATTCGGTAACTCACACGATTTGTTCTTCCAAACGGCTTCCCGTCTCACACAATCCCTATCCCTATATAAACAGAAACGTCCTAGTACAGATTTGTTTCGTAAAAGTATGAAGCTGCCTTGATTTGTGTATGAAAGAGCAGCCTTTCAAAATAGCTAAAAAAAAACAAAAATAATTTGAAATATTCTGTTACAAACACTTATTCGACTATTTGGTGTTCATTAACAAATATCCGGCCATGGTTTTCGATTTTTATTTTTAATATGTCAAAAGTCTTATTATTATACAAAAAACGATTTTGCAAAATTCCAGGGATTCGCTATTATAAAAAGTTTGGTAATTACCGGGAAGGACCCACTAGTTTTTTTTTATGTTGCTAAAAATCAAATTATGCAGGGGGAACAGTTCTTTTAGGAATAAAATAATTTAAAACAAATAAATTTATTCAAATCATAAGTATAGTAGTTAAATTCATAAATAAAGGCCAGAAAAACAATTTTATAAAGTTATATCTAAAATGTAAAATATTAAATTTAAGCCCTCTTGGTGTCTTCAGTGCTACCTATAGAATTTACATAAACGAACATCTAACCCGTCGCAACTATGTCATTCATAAGGAACTGCTTCAGTTAAAACGAAATGGTAAATTACATCAAGTGTTTAATAGAAATGGAGTTGTGCATATTAGGAAAACAGGAAATGATTCTGCACTAGCACTAACTGAGTTTACTATTTTGCAAGATTTGGTGGACGACATATCAAGCTAATGTGATTGAAGCGATGGAAACGATAAACATCGAAATGCGTATTATGAGTTTTTACTATCATGTTTTAATTTCTTTTTTAATATTTTATTATTATTATTATAATTTTATTAATATAATTCTATTTATAATTGTAGGTGATACTGTGTGCCCTTTTTTGCAGTTTTCTTATTTCATATTCTTGGATCGGTATTGATGTGGTATGCTAAAAATGGTGTTCGTTAATCCTGTTACAATGAGTTCCATATCCACTAACATTGCTAATTGTGTCATGAAATGCTCTTTAAACAATAGAGATTGTAATGTCAATATAGCATATTTTAATTCGCGAAGTTCAAATATGGATTCTAAATTTGCGGAACGACTACAATAATCGATGGATTAAATTTTCATTTCATTGCCGTTATTTAGAATTGGCTTAAACTATGGGTATCTTCCAATGCTGTAAATATAGCTGGTTACACACTAATATGAAATGATCGTCTAACACGTGGCGGTGGCGTAGCTGTCTATATAAATAATATTTTGAAATGGAAGATCCTTGATCAGTCTAATAATGGTTTAATTGAATTTTTATTCATAGAAGTTTTTGTTAATGATTTGGTCATTGTAGTTGGTGTGGTATATACATAATACTGGAGGTGGAAATGTGGGATACTTAGAAGATAATCTATCATCACTTTCTAATTATGATGATATTTTAATAGCTGGTGACTTCAATACAGATATGCTTAAAAATGGTAATCCTGCGGATCAGTTCAAAAATTTTCTTGTCAGTCAACCTAATTTACCTTCCTAATAACCAACGTACGAGTACATATTTTGCGGATACTTATCAAAGTGCATCGTTGCTAGATCTAATCACTACTAAGGATAGTTCTAAAATAGAAAGACTTATGCAACTGGATGTGTCGATTTTCAATCATGATTTTATCTATTTATCATACTCTTTGCCGGTGGTTAAAGCTCCAATTTATACATTTCAATATAGATCTTATGAAAATATTAATTATGAAGCGTTGGCTTATTACTGCCTTAATCTGAATTGGGAATCCATATTTGTAGTCGAAACCATTGAACAGAAATATTCGTTACTTAATAAATACCTTCTTGGCTTATTTGATAAACATGTTCCAATTAAAATTTTTATTGCTCCTAAACGGATAACGCCCTTATGGTCAGTGCGGAGATTGAAATTACGATAATTGATAAGGAAATATTCTATAAGCTTTGGAAATATAATAAAACGAGTGAGAACCGTATAGCCTTTTGTAAAAGTAGAAGCAATGTCAAAAAGCTCATTAGATCAGCGAAATCCAAATTCCTGAATAAAATGCTTTACCACAATTTGCCGCCCAGAAATTTGTGGAATATTATCTGTACCCTTGGTCTTTGTAGAGATGTAGCTGTAACAACTCCTCATTTTTCAGCTAATGAAATTAACAATTGGTTTGCAAAGATTACATCAAATCGTGATGATATTGATAATATAAGTATTAGTAACGTTGATCATAATGTAGAACATAAATTTAATTACTATATAGTTGATGAAACTGCAGTAAAACAGGCCGTGTTGCGAATTAAGTCCAACTTAATTGGTGACGACGGAATTCCATTAAAATTTATTAAATTGATTTTAGAATATATCTCACCAGTTCTTTGCTATTTGATTAATAGTTGCTTAAGTGAATCGCGATTTCCTTCTCAATGAAAAATTTCGAGAGTTGTGCCGGTTGCCAAGTGTTCAAATCCTAAAGATATTAATAACTTAAGATTCATTAGCATATTACCAATTTTGTCCAAAGTATGTAATTTCGATATTTGTGGATTTAATGTTGGATTTAATCCAGTGTATTGTGTAAGCGTGTTTTCAAAAATGTGTGTAAACTGTTGTGTTAATGTATCTGATTGTGTTGTTGTATTCTGAATTATGGTAGGAGCAACGTCATCTAATTATGTGTGTAAATTTGTATTTGGTGCATGTTGTACTGACACCTCAGAAGCAATATCACTTTGGCCACTATTTATTTCTTCAGCAACCTCATCCCTAATCTGCTAAAGAACAAACTCGGGTAGAAGGCCATTAGTAACAATTGCTCTGCGTCGATCCGCAAGATTTAGAATGGTGACAGTTATGTTTGGGTATTTTTGTTTAAACATTTGGTGTAATGTATGTCTGTAAGATGTTGTGTCAGTTTATAAATGTGTGATAGTGTTATATGTTCGCGTTAATTTATTTATCTGTGGCGTCCATTTCATGCGAACACGTGGTAAATTTGCCAATGTTGTCGCTGGTAAAATAGTGTCCAGCGAAACATCATTAACAGGTTGCGGAATTGTGGCTGTACTGTTTTGGGTCATCCCGACTGCGGCCCGCCTTTTTAACCGTCGATCACCATCGGCTCGTATGCTGTCACTACCAGCGATAGCGTCCTTATAGCACGGTTACGTCGTAAATTTTTCTCCATTCTTGGGTTCGGTATTGTTTATAGTCTGTCCACTAAAGACTACTAACTATTTACTCCAGTTAGTTGGGCAAGGGGCCCGGTTATACCCCGGGCTCTGGGTTATCACTAATTTGAGTTAAACTAAAATGTACATACCAATAAATGTTCCAAAACTACAATTTTCACAACCACAATTTTTTAAAGCAGTTTAATATTAATTTTGTTAATCACGAATTTAAGTAATTTAGAGCAATTTTGATTTTTTTTTTGTTTTTGAATTTTTCACGCAAGACAATTTTTTCCGCTCGGCTGACACGAAAGTCAATATTATTATTATTGAATAATTATTTTTGTTATTATTGTTTTTATTACTACTGTAACATTTATCTATATACATATTTTAAGGCCTGTGAAAGCCTGTTGTACTAAATTTTTAATGAAAATAAATAAATAAATAAAAAAAATGTAAACAGTTAAAAATTGACCCACTAGTTGCTTCGTCATTTTGTTAATTTACAAAAATTAGAAATTTTAATGGCTTGAGCACTATTCGAAGAAAGTTTAATTAAAAAACAGCAAAATAACACACTGATTTAATAAAAACTTGATGTAAAATGGTATTTCGAAATAAATCTTATAACCTGTAACCGAATACTTAAGTGTTACTTAAGATAATTAAATCTTTGTGTGGCTCTAGTTTTTTCTAAACTCAAAAGCTCATAAAGCTCTGAATAATGTTCTATAACCAAAATGTTACTATTGTTAACACCAAATATGGTACCAAAATAAAGCGTAACAAAATCTCGAAATATTTGAATTTCAATAGATTTGGCAATAAAGAACTTATCTGTAAATTATGTACAAGTAGATGAATTAAAAACTTAATCTCTGATGATTCACTGATATTTCTAACGTTAAGTGAAAAGTTAATTCAGAAAATAAGAAACCGATTTCTAGTAAATATTTACACTTATTGAGAATGCTTTAGACAATCGCTAGAAGAAAAAATTATCTTAATTGTACCATTAACGCCATTAATAAACATGGAACAACTGAACAAAGAAGTTTAAAAATTTGTGAACGATATATAGTAATCAGCTTGGGAAAATACCGCTGAAATTAAAAAGAAAATCAAGAGAAACAACTACTTATGGAAATTAATTAACTCTTAGTAGAAAAAGGAAGAGCGACAAGAGAATTGCAACAGACGAAGGCTTTCAACTCTCTCCCAACAATTAAGAAAAGAGATCAAACAATTGAAAGTTGAATCAATCAGCAGATAATGCAGATTTGTCCAATAAGAGTAGTAGGTGAGAAATGGATTAGGAACAATGAAGACAAAGCTTGATAATTTCCTGAACACTTCGAAAAAATATTCCAACCACATGAAGACCAAACGTTGGAAGCCGAGATAATAACTAAATACGCTATGCACGAAAGTTAAGAAATCCTACTGACAATACCAAAAAAAGTCATGCGTGAGGTAAAAGCTAATATAAATACGAAAAAGCTCCTGCACTCATTTCAGATGTAGCTTTTAAAAAATTTAGTTTTGCATAATTAAATGTTTACCTAACAACAGAATTAACGATTCTGGAAAATTCCATCCATAGTTACTGACCTGAAAGGATAAAAGAAAAAAAAATTGTTATTTAAAACTTTCAATGAAAAAATTATTTTTAAGGATTTATGAATTATATTAAAAAATAAATAAATAAATAAAATGTGTACAAAATTTTACCATCAAAAACAATTTGGTTGGTTAGCAATTTTCATGATTGAATGTCCGATTCACCATCATGCAATGACTAAAAAACTAACGTTAAACCAAACACTGCTAATAGCAAAAGAAGGTCATAAAAACGGGAATAGAAGTAGTGAGAATATGATTATGTATGGTAAAATGAATGAAAACATGGAAAGGCTATTCGCAGAAAAAAAAGTAGGCGGGAATATGTGTCCCAAATGACATACAGAACCACAACTAAGGAAGTATGGAATTTATTTAATAGGGTGAAATATAAACATTTTAATGTGAGCACTGTGGTACGTGAGAACAAAAAAAAAAGAAAAAAAAATGTAGTTCATAGAACTGCTACTGATTCAAATAAAATGAAAAAATGGATTGTAAGTATCAATGCGGAAAGTTCCTTAGAGTGTTAGATACATCAAAATCGACCACTCCACTGATGAGCCGCGCAAGTTATGAAATGATTCGGTTGTTGAGTGACCCAAAATATAACTTGCTTGAGATACTCAGCAAAGTGTGGATGGGTTGCAAAATACCGGCAAATGGAAAGGGAGCGGCGTAGTTCCAATCCCTAAAAGGCATAGAGATCCAAATGTGGCAACAAATGGTCAAGCCATATATATATATATATATATATATATATATATATATATATATATATATATATATATATATATATATATATATATATATATATATATATATATATATATATATATATATATATATATATATATATATATATATATATATATATATATATATATATATATATATATATATATATATATATATATATATATATATATATATATATATATATATATATATATATATATATATATATATATATATATATATATATATATATATATATATATATCTATATATATATATATATATATATATATATATATATATATATATATATATATATATATATACCATATATATATATATATACAATATATGTATATATATATGGTGAAAAATACGTCAAATCACAAATTTTTGGAAGTCATGCTTTAATTTTATGATTTTTTTGTTTTGAATTAGTAGTCTTGATTAAAAAAAAATTTTTGTACAACGTGATTTTTTGTTGTTGTTGTTTAAAATCCAGCGTTTCAAATTTTGTGTAAAATGTTGAACATGATGTTGTTTTTATGGCTATAAAAGGAATAATAAATATCCGATATTAATGATATAGGGCTCGTTTTAAAGGTAGGTTAATACGGATTAATAAAAAAATATAAAAATGGTAAGCTCTTTAATTCCTTCATTTTCAAATTTCCCGCCAAAATTTTATTTTTGAATTTTCTCAATAGCTAGAGTCATACTTAAACGTATTTTGCACGAAAACAAAAAATTTTGCTAGCGCAAGTTTTAAGTATCTTTAATTGAATTAAAGGACGTAAAATTTAAAAAACAAAAAATTGGACGATCATTGAGAAAATTCAAAAATAAAATTTTGGCGGGAAATTTGAAAATGAAGAAATTAAACAGCTTACCATTTTTAATTTTTTTTAATAATCCGTATTAACTTACCTTTAAAACGAGCCCTATATCATAAATATCGGATATTTATTTTTCCTTTTATAACCATAAACACAACATCATGTTCATCATTTTTCTCAAAATTTGACACCCTGGATTTTAAACAACAACAACAACAAAAATTACGTTCTACAAATTTTTTTTTTTAATCAAGACTACAAATTCAAAACATAAAAATCATAAAATTAAAACATGACTTCCAAAAATCTGTGATTTGACGTATTTTTCACCATATATTGAATATTTTTATTAAAATTTTAAATCCAAGATTTTGTGAATGATACTAATTTGTTGCCATCGATAACATTTGGATTTGGATAGAAAAACTTTGCAATCGAGTGTCGTCTGAAAAAGATTGTATAAGAAGTATTCTTGGACATTGAAAGGCTTATGATTATGTGTTTCCGTAGAAATTATAACTAATTCTCTCGAATTTTGGATTTTCATGGTAAGTGTGTATTGTATGTGGATAAAAGATTTTATGACGAGAGAAAAATGGTTTTGAATAGAAGTGGGTTTAGGTTGGAGGAAGTTGCAAACATGAGACTTCCGCAAGGAAGTAAAATATCTCTGTTTAACCTAAGCAGAGCATCAAATTGATCTACAATTTCCTGACGATTTTGTAGTGATTGGAAAAGGAAAAAATATTGATGCGGTGGCACAAAAAGGAGTAGATGAGTTAATGCAAAAACTTAAAATAATGATTTTGAGGGTTAATCCTAATAAGTGTGCTTATATCAGTTTTAGAACGAGTGTTCCAAATGTTAATATCAGTGTTGATAGTTACATGTATTTGGGTATTTGGATTGATAGACGTTTGAACTTTGGGAAACAAATGAAAATTTTGGCAGATAACTGCAAGGAGCGATTAAATGTGGTTAAACGGGTGAGCAAACCAAAGTATGGTGCTCATCCGAGTGTGACTGATATGTTAAGGAAGGCCCTTATATCCTCTAAAATTGAATATAGTATTAGTGTGTATGGGAATGGTTCGAAAGGGGTTTTTAGCCAAATAATGAAAGTAGAAAATGCATGTTCAATAGTGGTATTAGGGAGCGATTAACTTAACCACACTACACCGTCTGTGGTCCGAAATGGGTGATTCACCTCTCGATTACAAAAGAGAGTGAATCACAGTGAGAGAGTCGGTCGAATGAAGTGATAGCAAGATTACAAAGTAGGGCTATGTACAAAATGACATATAGAACTAGAACATGTTTCTGAGTATAGGCAATGCTGGTCCGCAATACGTTCCTAATATTCTTACTGTAAGTTTGAATATGGTGGAAGATAATAAGAGAATGAATGAAGTTATCGTCAAAATTATGTTTGGGAAAATCCTAGTGGAGAATAGCGTGAGTGTTGGTATCTTTATGCCTAGTAAGAATGTTGAAAATTATTTTAAATTTAACAAAAGCATCTGTATAATGAACGCTGAAACGATTGGAATGTTTGAGGGAATTAAACTGGCTGTAAATGAAGGGGAAAGGAAAATAGTAATATTTTCCGATTCCCAGAGTGGTTTTTGTTTGCTATAATGCGGAGGTGGAAGGGAAGGCAATGTGTATGTTGATTTGATTACATGGATTGATACAATGGATCCCATCACATAGAAATTTTTATTTTTTTTTATTAGGCTTGGCTCCTACGTAAAAAAAAGCCATATTGCCAAAAATCATATTTATAATATTCTGTTTACATATTTTAATTCAAATTTTATTTTTAATAATTTCCTAATTCTTAAAAAGAACCGGATTACTCCCTTCACATATTCTATCGGCTAGTATGTATTTCATATCAAATTGTTATCCCACTTATTCTAATAAATTCATACATTTCCTTATAAACCCAATTGCCCTTATTCATTAAATCACTTAGGTTTCTTGCATTCCGAAGGATATTGAACTTAGATTTGTATTGGTTGTATTTAGGACAATCCAATATGACATGTTCAACATCCTCCACACTTCCACACAACTCACAATCTTTGTCCTCACTCAATTGACGTTTTCACAAGCATTCCTTCCAGTTTCCATGGTTCAGCCTGATTCTCTCGACCATTCGCAACATTCGTTTATCTCCTTTGAGCTCCTTAAAGAACGGAATTCTCAAAGGAGTCCCACGGAGCACTCTGTACTTCATTCCTTTCGTTAGACTTTTCTCGTCAAACTCACTCTCTCATTTTCCCTACAGATTCATTTAAAGCATTCAAAGTAGGTCTCTTGCATCCTTTCTTCCGTACTGCTGTACCACGTCATTCAATGTACCCTGTTTTGCTAACATATCGGCTCTTTCATTCCCTTCGATCTGTCTATGTGATGGGATCCGTTGTATGGTCACATCAGGTTGACAGTCTCGAACGCATTCAAAAATCAAATCAACCTATACATTGCCTTCCCTTCCTCCTCCACATTTTAGCAAACATAAACCACTCTGGGAATCGGAAAATATTACTATTTTCCTTTTCCCTTCATTCACAGCCAGTTTAATTCCTTCAAACATTCCAATCAGTTCAGCGTTCATTATACAGAGGCTTTTGTCCACTTTAAAATATTTTTCAACATTTTTACTAGGCATAAAAATACCAACACCCACTTCATTCTCATTCACACTAGTATCTGTATAAACGATATCATCTTGCACATATCGCTGACTGATTTTCCCAAACATAATTTTGGCGATAACTTCATTCATTCCCTTATTATATTTCTCCATATTCAAACATACAGTAAGATTATTAGGAACGGGTTGCGGACCAGCATTGCTTATGTTGAGAAACATGTTCAAATTTTCAAGTGCAATTTTAGTTCTATATTTGTCGGTTTGTATACCGACCTACTTTGTAATCTTACTATCATTTCATTCCAAAACTCACTTTTCTTAGTTATCATTCCTATCTCACTGTGATCCACTCTCTCACAGAGTGTGTATTGGGGTTGAGTTAATCGCCCCCAATACCACTCTTGCACATGCATTTTCTACTTTCATTAATTGGCTTAAAGCCTCTTTCACACCATTCCCATACAACACTAATACCATATTCAATTTTGGAGGATAATGACATAGACATATTATCGAAGGGAATGAACCAACCCAATTAGTTAGGTGGTACTTAGGATAATTTGATCGTTGCCCCGTTCAAGTTTTTCTAAACTAAAAGCTCATAAAGCTCAGTTTTCTATACCTAAAACTTTAAAATTGGCAACAGCAAATATTGCACAAAAATGAAGCGCACACTTCAAAGTCACTTGATATTTTAATTTCAGTAGATTTGACAACAGAACGTTTTACTATCGATTATGATAACAATAAAATTCCCGCACTGTTTTATTAAAGAGTTGAAAAAGGATGTTACAAACTAAAACCGAACTACTTAAAGTGTTAACCAAACGAATGTTACAATCTAAAACCAAACCACCTAAAGTGGTACTTAAGATAATTTAATCGTTATCTAGCTTTTTCTAAACTCGAAAGCCCATTAAGCTCGGTACAATGTTTTGTAACTTAATTGTTAGTATTGTTAACACGAATAATAGCACAAAAATGAAGTGTAGTTCAATATCTCAAGATTTTTCAGTTTCAATAGGTCTAATAACAACAGCATTTTATTCTAGATTGTTACAAAAACCAATAGCGCACCGTTTTATTGAAAATTTGATGCAAAATTAATATTCCAAACAAACTTTATAATCAAAAACCGAATTACTTAAAGAGTATCTTGAGACCGTTCTATCGTTATGCGGTTAAAGATTTTTCTAAACCCAAAAGCTCATATTGGTCTTGATTATAAAGGGCTTGGATTCTTAGAGGTATAAAGTAGCATCTGTAAGAGATATTCGCATTTTTATGAACAGTCAGGCCGCTATTAAAATGCAACGATGTTACTTCCTTACGTGGAAGGTAACCCAGAGCTGTTTCTCATCTCTTAACGAGATGGCCTATCAGTTAACATCAACCTAACGTAGGAGCCTAGGTACTTTAGTTTTGCGGATAATTAAAAAGCAGATGTACGCCTCGTTAAAATTCCGCTTGCTACATATAAACTCTTGCTTCAGAAAGAAGCTAGGAGAGCAGCGAACTACAAATTGTTTACTGGTATCTGTGTCAATTAAGGCAGATCTGGCCAAATCAAAATCGGTCAAAAAATGTTCATCACGGTATTTGCAGGACACTGTTTCTTAGATGAGCATACACGAAAACTATAGGAGACCTTTCGAATGTTTACTGTGTTAATTGCGAAGAAAAAGAAGAAGTAGATACTGTAGTCCCCTTATTCTGCACCTATCCCCCACCACCTATCTCCACCTAGCGCAAATACGGCACAAAAATGAAGCGTTAACTTATATATCAGAAGATATTTCGATTTCAATAGTTTTTAAAACAACAACGTTTTACTTAGGGTTGCGACAAAAACAACATTATGTACTGTTTTACTGAAAAATTACCTAAAATGAATATTCCAAACATATAGTATGGTATAATATCTGAAACTGAATTACTTAAAGTATTATTAGGGCTAATTTAATCGTTGTAGGGTTCGAGTTTTTGTAAATTCAAAGCCCAATAAAGTTCTGTAAAATGATCTATAACCAAAACGTTAATATTGTTAACAACAAATAAAAATTTTCATCTTTCATCAGTGCAACTGAAAATTTAATTTAAAATTATTTGGGAAATTAATTAAAAACTTACTTATCAAAATAACACTAAAGCAAACTGTTATCATATCAAATTTTCTCACAAGCTGAATCAATGAAATTTTGCTATTCGACTACGAAACTTTTGGGTATTTTTAAATAGAGTTATCATCTAGAGAAGGGCCCTTATACGAGAGCATTACATTATTAATGATCATTGATCATACTTCAAGTAAGCAAATAACAAAAACATTGTGTAATACCATTTCTCACCGTTGCTTGTTATTACTCTTGTTTTTTTAGTTGTTATTCGTGGCATTACATATTTTATATCTACCTAAATGTATTTGACCTTTTATGTTGCTGTTGATATGGTATTTGATTTGTTGGTTTTCCACGATTTTTTTTTTTAACTATGAATTTTCCTACAAATGATGAAAGCCCATACATATATATCTACGTCATGGTGTATAGAGTGCGGAGTGAAAAGCAACAACAAAAAAGAAATTATATGTGCTAAAGAACATCAATCACATCAAGTACCCAACCCTAAAGTAGCAAAAAAAAATTTTAACATAAAAAAAAAATTTTAAAATGAAAAGTGGAAAATGGTTATTGTTAACGATATTGTTGTTTATTTTTATTTTTTGTTTTGTTTAGTATATCATATGAGTATATGTAAATTTTTATCGTAAATTGTTTGGAAAAGTATTTTTCCCTTTTTGTTTTGTGTTTTCCAAAAAAACAATAAATTTATTTCATTGTGTTTTATTTTCATTTAGTTTTCCATTACATTTTTAAGATTTTTTTGTTTGCACACTTTGGAGTACAATTGTTAAGATTATGTATATGCTTGAAGGAGGAACATTTTGGACGATCTAATAAATTAACTTTCACTAAAAAATTTGAATTAAATTTAAAAAAAAAAACATGAAGCCATTTCTTTCTTAGAAAGTATGGCATTTTATTTTTATTTTTGTGGTTTGATGAGCGAGTTTAGTGATTCAAAACGAATTGTTGCAAAAACAATCTTTGATTAACATAGATTTCGCCAATCTAAGCTGATTACGATTCAAGCCATTATCATTTACATTTTGTATAAATTATAATATATCTGGACTGTGGAACTTGGGTTTCCACCTTTTTTGTTCGCACACTTAACCTATTAATATTTTAAAGATGTCATTGCGGTTACTGATGTATCAGTCCATTGGTTCGATGAAGCAGTACGTATACGACATTAGTAGCGGCTTACATTTTGTAATATCAGAATTTTGGTTTAATTGATTTGGTATTATGATTATTTTTTAGTCGCAAAGATGGCCGCTTCCTTATCCAAGGACTGCTAGTGACGTCTACAAAGTTATAGTTTTATTGAAGGTAGGTTGCTATTTAGAGATATTAACAACAAATTTCGAAAAATAAATGTTTCGAGTTCGATGCTCACCAAAGTGCGTATAGATTTTATTCAATTTTTATTTCATAATGGCATTTTACATATTTTGGCTTACGTAATGAAAAACAAAGTTTTGTGTTATACAAATTGAAAATATAACATTTTGTATTGAACAAACCATAAATATAAAAAATAATAAAAAAATATGTACATACAACGGGTAATCAACATTTACAAGATAAAAAAAGCATAAAGATGGCAGCACTAAACATTTAACGTTTTTTTAAACATTTTTTTTAACGAAACAAACACGTAAGCCAAAGCAACCAACACGCATAAAAATGACAACTGCTTAGATATAATTTTTTTGAATTATTTACGTGTTTAAAGATTTCTGCGAAGTGATTGGAATAATAATCGGGAAATATAATCAGACGAAGATCCGATTGTGAGAAGGCGACGAAAGGCCAACGAACGAAAGGCGAGATGGTTGGCAAAACAAAGTCAAAGGTCTTTATCAAGAATTCGTAAAAAGGATGCAGAATCTCATTGTCTGCGTATTCGAAAAGAAACCGTCGAATACGGAGTTATTCGTCGCACTGCTCATGCTTCTTCTCATTCGTGGTATATCGATCGATAATCTTCCGATCGTGCGTAAGCCCATCGTGTATCAAACTTGACTTCGCAGCAACGGCATATGAAGGCGATGACAGAAGAGGAATTGACAATTCATCGTGCGTTAAACATAGCTTCTCATCGTTTGACTCAAATACATCAAAGTCAAGCTATTCGAGACGAGGCAGTAAATTTCGATGACACCAAAATTGAAGAGCATTATTGTGGTCCATTTAGTGTCATCTGCCAATTTTGTAGAGCAAAGCATTATCGCGCTGAACTTCCAACAGATCAGAAATTCATAGACTGATGCAGGAAAGGTAAGCTTATGCTGCCTAAGCCAAAGGATATAAGCGGCAACGAACTTAGTTATCCAGAAATCCTTGAGAAGCTACCGCGGTGATATTGGCATTTAGACGCGATAGACATTCTGATCAACGTCGATATAATGCTCCGACCTCAAATGAAGTGGCAATGAAATTTGTAAGCGAAAACGGCGAGCTTCCTTTTCATCGAGACATCTACGTTTTTCCGAGAAATCCAGAAGATCCTAATAAACAGTTTATAATCCTTAGCGTCTTGAGTCCAAATTTGGTCCCTATGACTTATGGACTCATCTTTCCTTATGGTGGATTGGCAATGTGAAAGTTATGCAGGAGCTATATTTAATCGAGTGAGAAACAACATCACCATGCTTCAATTTAAAGCTGTACTAACAGCTATTTGAGACGCCTTCAATCCGATTGTGAGTTCAGGCAAGCTGACACAACAATGGTTAGTTGACTCATATTACATGCTGCAATTGAGCTTGTTCGTTTGTTGTTGGTTGTTCGTTTGTTGTTGTTGTTGTGTTGAGACCTGGCGAGAAATCTTCAGATCGACCGGTTTTATTGGCGCGAGTTTTTAAAATCAAACTCAACTCACTGATTGATGATATTACGAAGCACGGAATTTTTGGAGTATCCATTGCAAACGTGTACACCATTGAATTCCAAAAGCGAGGCCTTCATCATACATACATTCTGGTGACCTAAAGAGCAGAAGAAAAATTTACAACAGTCCAAAGAATCGATCAATTTATTACTGCTGAAATTCCATCAGAAACGAGGCTAAAACTTCTAAAAATAGTACTCAAATTTATGATGCATGGCCCCTGTGGTCTTAGGTATGCAAACTCGCCTTGCATGAAGGAAGGTAAATGTTCAAAACAATTTGCAAATGCTTCAATGATGTCACTCTTCTAAATGTCAATTGTTATCCATCGTATAGACGTCGCGCTAATGTGCAGGCTTTGGGTCAGGATTCATCATTCCATGCAACCCTTACTTATTACTGAAGTACAACGCAAATATAAATGTAGAAGTTACTACATCTCTTCGATTGGATAAGGGATTCGATTGTGCGAAAATTACAATCACATCAAACGGTCATCCGGAACTACACATAAATGAAGTTTCTAACTTTATTGATTTCCGTTATGTGAGCGCTCCGGAAGCAATCTGGCGTTTGAGAGAATAAAAAATGCACAATAGCTAACATGCCGTGATAAGGCTCCCAGTTCACCTGCCAAATCAGCAACAATTTATCTTCGAGGCAGGACACGAAGAAGATGCATTGCTCTCAGCTCAAATGAACAAGACTAAATTGGAGACTTGGTTTGAATTAAACACAACCGATGAAGATGCTCGACAGTATCTTTACACGGATATTTCATATAATTATGTTTTTGTGCGTGGTAAATGAAATAAGCGGCCGAGAGGCGCCTGAAAAATTGTTTCCTGCTTGTATAGGGTGAGTGTCAAAGACGAAGAGCGTTTCTACTTACGAATTCTACTTCTTCATGTGCCTGGTGCAATCAACTTCGAATCGTTAAGAACAGTTAATGATGTAGTTTGTCAAAATTTTAAGGCAGCAGCAATATCGCGAGGACTGCTTGAATCAGACGACGAGTGGGAGCATTGTTTAACTGATGGTGGTACTTACTTGATGCCTAAAGAATTACGTGAAATGTTCACAAACATATGCATATTTTGTCAACCTGCTCAGCCTCTCAAACTTGGCAAGATCATTTAGATAATTTGACACTTGACACTTTTAAATTTCATTCTCAATCAACATGGAATGTTGTGTTCAACTGTTGGATTACCAGTGCCGCAAGGAATTTCTCTTGAAGAAGAAGTCTATGATCAAGCTGAAGAAGCTCGACAAGCAAATCAACACATCGAGAAGCTCAATGAGGCCAAACCAATGCATTTACCAACATAGCGATATCAGTAGAGAACATGCATGAAAAGCAGAAGCTGTTTTACCATCCCCATCTGTTTTAGTTGTCGGTGGCGACTTTCGTCAGACATTGCCAGTAGTGCCAAGAGGAACGCGCACAGAAATCATTGAATGTTGTAATAAATCTAGCCCGTTATGGAGACTCTTCGATCAATTGACTCTTACCATCAATATGCGAAGCGAAGGAAAAGCAAAGCACAACCAATGGCTATTGGACATGGGATCTGGAAGTTTGTCTCAAAAACCAGGAATTATTGAAGAAGATGTCATTCAAATTCCAAATGAAATGATCATAAGTCAAAATTTGATAAGCAGCATTTTGGCAACTTTCAGCAAATATCCATTGCGGATTTATCAAAAAGAGTCATCGTTGCACCAACAAATGCTCAATCGCTCGAAATGAATCGAAAAATCATTGACATGATAGCCGGTGAAGCGCACATATACCACACTGCTGATTCCATTGTGACTGAAGATCCCAATGACACTCTTAACTTCTGTACTGAATTTCTCAACGATCAAACTCTATCTGGTATGCCACCTAATTTACTTCTTCTGGTGACAGTAATCATGCTTCTGAGAAACCTAAACCCGGCAAGGGGCCTGTGTAATGGCACACAATTAATCATCGAAGACCTCGCCCAAAATTTCATAAAGGCCAAAATAATTTCGGAATGCAATAATTTCGGAATGCAAGGCAAGTCCTTTGATCGCGATGGAATTTATTTAAAGGAAGCCATGTAGTCATTATTTTTATATATATAGAGGTCTCATAGATTAATTTTTATAGTATTACCGCTGTATATGTTGCCCGCGATGTCATATGAGTAAATTCTCAAACAAACTAAGGCTATAAAATTACTTTGTGAAATTCAAAATAATGAAATTGTTAACGATCGGATTAGTACGTTTTGTTATCAAATCAATCAACAGTTGTTTATTATTGATTCGAACCAGCTATATTGGCATAAAATGTGAAAGCACCAAAGTAAACTACCACAGAAGTTGAAGCAGTGGATAAGCAATTTGCCTTTTGCCGCATCATTAAAAAATAATCATCATTGGTGAGCCAGAAAGCGGGCACTGCTAACTTTTAAACAATAACCCGAACAGTGTTAAGGAAGATTTTAAGGGATTATTGTGATCGGTTCAAATTTTTTTTTTTATAGGAATGCCTAGGAGCTTGATAGCATCAAATGATAGCACACGACATTAGTTTTACCTACAAACTATCAACATGACTGAACGATGATCATACAGTGATAGCCTGTGACCACCGCAGATGGGAATCGTTACAGTAACATAAGGATTATATTAAAGAAAATTCTAAATAATTGAAAAACAGTTTGCGTCAGCCACATTGTTCTAGTGCAAACTGAATTTTACAAAGGTTGCTGGCCATCTCGTCTGTTTTATATAATTATTTAAAAGAATATTTAAGTTATACGATGATAAATATTGACTTGAAAAAGTACAACATGGTTTTATACTTAGATTTGCCCAGTCGCGTAACTACAGATTTCGGGCCATACGGCAACATTTTTATTTGGGGCCCTAAAAATGCTTCTTGTATCTATGAACAAGCAAAGATTTTAGTGAAAATCTTATTTTTAGCCATTGTCTAGTCTCGCATTAATTAAATGTGTCTGATTTTGACAGTAAATTACACAAGACGTGTTGCAACTCACTGCTCTGACGATTTCTAAATATATCGATAAAGCATTACAATTTTCGAATATAATTTGAAAAATATCAAGAGTTTCGAAATAATTTCAAAAATGTCGAGTTTTCAAAGTATCTTGAATAATCTTGAAAATTCTCCAATATCGAATTATCCGTAAGTTTTGTTAAAAAATAGGATAAGCATTAAATATGTATTTGCAAAAAATTGTCAATTAGTATTAAGTGTGATAATTAATTTAAACAAATTTAGGTTTTAACTTAACTATAATGTTGACCCTTTTTCATACTGTAAGGTTGTTGTTAAAAAATTTTATGTATGCAAACCTTTTTACTAAGAAATATGATTTTATAAACAGTGACGAAATTTTGTCTAAAATTAAGAATATTTGTTCTCAAAATTTAGTTTTAAGAGGTTTTCTAACCAAACAATTTAACTCTAAAATTTGGTATTATAAAGGAAGGTGGTATTTTAGGAAAATTTAGAATGTTTGTGTTCAATGAGCTTTAAGGTTGATAATAAAATTATTCATTTTGGGTGTGAACTTAACATTTGTAAGCCTTTTCATAATTTCAGGTTTCTGTTAAAATATTTTATGAAGAAAATTATGTTTTACAAACAATTTCAAGAACTATTAGTATTAAGAGCTTTCAATTAGAGAAGCTTTCTAATCCAAACCATTTTAGTCAGAAATTCGATTTTATAAAGGGTAACGGAATTTAGGAACAATTTAGTATATTTTATCTCAATTTAAATTAACAAGAGCTTTTAGTCAAACAAAACCATTTTACTAGGAAACTTGGTATTATAATATAAGCTTTTTTGAATCAAATCATTTTACTCCGAAATTCGCTATCGAGAAAGGCGACGGAATTTTGGGATACATTTAGGATATGTGTTTCCAATGAACTTTAAGCTTGATAATTAATACATAATTGTTGGGTTTGAACTTAACGTTTTTGGGCTTTTTAATAATTTGAGGTTTTTAATCAAATGATTGATGAGCTTAATAAGTTTAAAAGTTTTCACTTAACGAAGCTTTTTAAACAAACTATTTTATATGTGGATGGCAGAATTTTGGTTGGGATTTAGAAGATTTGTGCCCAATGTAAACGATTTAGAGCTTTTAGTTATTTGACATTATAAAGAAAGGTGGTATTTCGGGATTAATTTAGAGTATTAGTTTTCAATGAGCTTTAAACTTGATAATTTATTTATACTTTCTAGGTGATTTTTGTGCCTTTCCATTAATTCTGGAATTCTTTCGTTATAATATTTTAAGAGCTTTCACTTATCGAAGCTTTTCAACCCAATTCATTTTACTCAGAAATTTGATTTAATATTACAAAGAGTATTTTTTGGGAAAAAATTCAGAATATTTGTTCCCAATGTAAAAATCCTTCATTCAAAATGAATTTCCATTTTGGAGCGTTACGTGTGTTAAAAGCCAGATTTCATTTTGTGGATTGAAAGATTAAAACACTAGATGAAACAGAATGCGATTTATTTCAATGGCCTTAAATAAAACGAAACATCTTGCAACTCTATGCTATGACGAGTTCTAAATATATCGATAAAGCAACACATATTTTGAATATAGTTTGAAAAATATCAAGAATTTCGAAATAATCTCAAAAATGTCGAATTTTCAAAGTGTCTTGACTATTCTTAATATTTTTCAAATATCAAATTATTCGTAAGCACCAAAGGAAATCCTATAAGTACTTGCGGGAAGCTAAAGTTCCAAAATCAGGAGAACCCAACCAAGCATAATTAAGTTGGAATTTGCATTTTTCTTATATTTAAAATAGTTTTTTAAAATAATGCTGTAAATTTCATTTTTATTTACCGGTTACTGGTAATCAAAACTATTAGTCAAACGAACAGCAATTGATTTTAGGAGACTGACTGGTTAGTCTCAAGTGAGGGAAACAAGAGTTTATTGTCAGTCGCGGTGATGTAATTTTCTAGTTTCTTGTTGATTTTGATGAACATCACAGCCGCAAGCTGCTAACACAAGCAGATTACTATAAGCTCCCTTTTTCAAATTAAACCTTTTGCAAAAGAAATTTGATATGTTGGGAAATCAAATTCAACCTTTTCTAATCAAAACTTGATATGCACAAGGTTAAATTTGTTTGTCTAATGGCTCAATTTAATTTGTGAAACGTTGAATTTTGATAAATGCAAAAGGGGTAAACTTTAATTTACGCAAAAGTTATAATACAAATAAATCAACTCAGCAAACACAAAAATCGTTGTCGTTTGATGTCGAAAGCATTTTTTTAAACGGGTTTAGCTAATTTTTTCTAAATCTGAATATATAGGCCCGAATCCATAGGCATTTTTATTTCTATCTAGTCAGAACCGAGAAGAAATGGCTAAGCCTGTCTTAAATGTACCGTTCTGCAAATTTACACTAAGTCTGAGCTATCTAATCCTAAATTTGAACTAATAAAGGAAATATCGTGAGCTCCAACAACCGGAGGCCCAGCTGATTTTTACTAAATGCAATGAAATTTACTCGTCATTACAAGGAACGAATATTACAATTTTTAACGTAAGAAATACAATTGCATCTTTTTATAAACAATTACAGTTTTAGATTTCTCAAGCCGAACAAAATAATTTTGATTGTTTTCGCACGTTAGAATAGTTTTAGTTAAAATAAATTCTAAAGTAGATTATAAAATCTCCAAAGTAATTTTAAAACATTTCCATGACTTACAGTCAAGCATTTTACAATATTTTCCAAAGTACACTGATGATTACTCTTGGATTAAGAACCCATTTGTGGTAACAGTGTCAAGCTAGCCGTTCATGTTTTACTTCTATTCACAACAACATATTTGTACGAGAGTGGATTTCCAAATTTAAAAATTACTAGACTGTATTATATCTTTAGTTCCCTTTCAAGCTCATCCGCAGGGACCAAGCGTCACAACACTACAAGGCAGTATGCCTGACACTGCAAAATTTCAGCTTGTTGGCATTTCAAAAAATCAATGTAGACTGTCAGTGAGAATATGCTCCTTGTTGTGATAAGATATCCCCAATATGTCAATACTGTTTTCTCTAAAGTAAGCAATAGCAACCGTTGCTTAATAAAATTATACCATTATCTATAAAAAGTATGATTGGAATCTGAAAATTGTACCAGTGAATTAATAATAACGAATCCTTCATTCCATTGCATATCATACAGTTATCAACTGAATATGTGAGAGACTGATTGGACTGCTAGTGTAAGACCCTCCATTCCAAGTTCCAAGAAGAAACTATTATTGTGTATATATGTTTCCAATGACATTAATAAATTCAGATTTCGTTCTGAACAATCAATTGATCCAAAAATAGATCGTAATCTATTCTTAGTGGCAATACAATCAACATTGAGTCACTGAAGAAACGCTAGGATTATAAAAGAACTGCAATATTAAACTAGAAAATAATTAGCTAAATTTTAAATGACAAGTAAAACGATAAGCAAAATTTCAAAACTAAATTGGATTTTGTAACACAAAACATTTTAAATCTAGGTAGGATGTTCATTAGATATAGAATCGATTAAAGCTACAAATACAAAATTTTTGTACCAGATATAAAATTCAATTAAATTACAAGAAATTCTGTTTCCGCACAGGTCATACGGTGGATTAACCTAACATTTCTTTTAATTCCATCTAGATTTTTATAGCTATGAGTAAAAAAGTAAAAATATCCTAAAGTGGCAGAGATACAGGGTTAACAATAATAAAATTAAAACATTAATTTTATTTTATTCCGAACCCCGATCACAGTATTAAATAAATTATAGAGAAGTTTGTTTTATTTATACAATATAAATAAAAAAATAATTATTTTACTGGACAGACATGATAGCAAAATTAAATTAAAAATGAATTTAATTAAATATAAAAAATAAATTAATTAATTAAGCACAACTTTTTTATTTAATTCGACATAAATATTCCATTCACGTTTGTTGCTTTACATTTAAAATATTTTCGCAACAAATATTTACAGAGTATACAACAGAAAAGCTCAATTAAAAAAGTTTTGTTCTTTCTTCGGATGAAATTTGTTAAAAAAATTAAAAAAATTTTTGAACTTCCGTATTTTTATTGATTACAAATTACAACTTCCTTGTACATAACAAATATTTCTAGTACAAAGGTTTAACCGAATATTCAATATAACAATCAATTTATAACCAAATGAGTTATTTTGGCTTTCACCGCAATTATTATTCAAAATGCGTAATAAAAACACAAACAAAAACACAAAAAACAGAAAAGCTCAATAATTCAGAAAATAAAGAGGAACTTTTTTGATATTTATTGTGTTGTTTCAATTTGGTTTGTTTGCGAACGCAAATTGTTTTTTTAGTTGTGCTGCCCCAAAAAAAGTTTAACGAGACCCAACAAGAATAATATATAAAATCACAGTGAGCTTTTCAAAGTTTGGATATGTTTCATGAAGCTTTATGAATTTGATTCGACATATCGTGGTTATTTAATTAAATATTTGTGTACTAACATTTTTAGCGGGGTCAGATTGTTAGAAAATTTGTGGTGTACAATTTTGTAAATTGAACACCACAAATTTTCTATCAATCTGATTTCTTTGGGCATTAAAAAAAAAGCAAGAGGCAATTTTTTTTTTTGTTAAGAAATAAATTAAAGTGAATTTAATTAAAAATTAACATTTGTAAAATTGTTGGAAACATATCATTCAGTGCTTTATAGTTGGATGTCATTTTAGAAAATTGTGGATCAATCCTTCGATACGCGTTTTGTTTTATTATAACCTGAATTGGATTGCCATAGCGGTTTTTACATCTGCAGAAGCTTTAGAAGCAGTGCGTGTGAAAATTTTTGAGGCTTAAGAAATCTTAGAGAAGATAGTGCAAGTGGAAAGTTTATATTTTTCCGAAGATGAGTATTACAATACAATATCAGATTATACCGAAGTGTCTACGTATTCCAGTATCTTAAGGGGTTATTGAAAGGAGAGCCATACAGCCGAGTTAAAAATTGTCAGGTAACCAAGAGCGGTTTGACCCAAAAAGAGACATGTTTACTGTTAGGCACAGCTGATGAATTTATTCGCCACTAAAGGCGCTTGGAGAAAATTCTGAAGCCAGGGACCGCTAACCTATCTTTTATTGCAAATGTTAGACGATGAAATGTTTACATTGTGAGCATGAGCAAACACTGAAGACGAGTTTTCAACTGTTCCAAAATTCTTCAATTTTCTTCTCGAAACAACTCATGCTTTTGAGTTTTGGAATGAAACGTCGGCTCAAGCGGCACGTACCGCTGCACGACAGAAACTGACGTTGAGTAAAGCATATTCCACGAGTGTCACAGTAAAAGATGTTTTATTTCTTCGAATAGAAGTCATGAAACAAAAACTAGGCTTTAAACAAAGTAGAGGAACAGTGCTTATATCTGAACTCGGGCAAACGGTAGGAGGAAATTCGAATAGATCGAACGTCATTAATGCCTAGCCCCTAAATTTTCGCCAAACTATTGCAAAATTTACCTGATCCCAATTTGCGCTTATCCACGATTTGATAAATCGCAAACCATAGATATTTTGTTAGGGGTAGACTTACTTTTAAATATTTTTTTTGGATGTGATTATAAAGTTGAGCGATAATTAAACTGCGCAAAACTCTCAATTTGGTTTGATATGCCATTTACGAGATTTAGAAGAATAACCCAAATCCGACACCAAGTTTTACACTGCTGATGAAGATAAGTATGGAAAGTTGTATAAAATTCATAATGAAGCTTCCATTTACAAAATAAAGGGTCATTCATTTGCCATTGTCAAGATTGTTATCAATGGAGAAAAGAGTTCATTATGCTTATAGGCAATTCATTGAATAACATTCAGAATAGGGGCACATGGATTCAGTCGGGCAGGGAGCAAGGTAAGTTATAAATCGAATACCCTTATTTGGCAGCTTTTGCAAAATCTTTCCTGTGATTAGATCATATCATGGCGCCTTTTTAGGATTAGCTACATCTGTATCACAGTTCTTACTTCTAACATAGAAAACTTCGTTATAGTACATGTTTCATTCGCAATGGTGATTCCAAGTAGTTTTGAAAGTTGTTATTCTCTTCCTCAGTACTTTCTATTGGATATGGTTGAAATACTCTTTCAAAATGATCTGCAAATACTTCAGCCGGTTATGGTTGTTTTAGTTTCTTAGTCGCCTTCCACAGTAAATAATCTTTGTTTTATGTTGGTGAGGTCGTGACAAAATATTCTTGAATTGATTTTTTTTTAATTGAGGAGTAGTACTTTTAACTGTTTGACGGCTTTGTTTAGTTTACGTTTATCTCCCGCTAGTAGATATCGTTGCCGTTGCTGTCTTTATTTTCTTTTCTCCTTAATCATTTTCTTGACCACATTGGAACACTCCCCAATTATTTGTTTGTCATTTTGTAGTGGCGTGAATTATATGCTTTTCCTATGGTGACACAGAAATCTGTCACTTTTGGAACCTTCCTTCTATCACTTGACCAATAGGTAGGAACACTGGTTTATGCATAATGAACTGTTGCGGTGTTTTGCATTATAATCACCCCCAATATAAAGCGAATATCCAAATGTTTCATTTTTAAACATTGTGTTGATGGGTAGTTTATGGCCCAAATGCTTAGAGGACCTAGCCAATCTTCTATTACTACATTAGTTACTTATAGATGCTCCGCTCCTCTCAATACTTTCCTATTTAATGGTGATTAAATATGTTTTTAATTTTAACTGCAGTGCCAACATGAGCTCATGCCATCAGGATGATTTGTGTCATAGATGGTAAACCTGGGTATTTTTAGGAAACTTTTGCTAGTATTATGCGTTTTGGATATTAGTATGACATCAATTTCTTGCTCTATCAAAAAACTTTTAACTTCTTGTCCACCCTGTGGCAAGCCATTGGCATTTCAGATTGCTAATGTAAGGCTTCTGAACATTGAACGATTTGGAGGTAATGATCGTTGGAAGATTAAGGATAGCATCCATTTTTTTAAATAGTTATGTAAAACGCTGATCGGGCAGTTGTTCTTGATTTCAATTTTCCGTTGACCGTTTCACCTTTAATTGAATCATTGAGTTTCTGCGCATATATTGTCCTAGTAAATAACTGTTAAGATGGATTCGGTTTAGCAACGAGCTGTGACTTCTCCACTATTTTTTCTCTGAGACGGAGAAATCTGCGAGTTTGAACTTCTTTGTAAACACAGCATTTCACCTCTGTGCACGTTCTCTATTTGCAGTGATTTGTGAGATGTTCACCTGTGCATTTCACACATCTGGGTCTATGATTTCAAAACGATTTAGTATATGTCAGTAACTTTGACAAGCAGTGCATTGTTCCACTTCGTGCTTGACATGCAGCTTTTCAACTCGTACAACTGAATCCGTCAGTCTACTTGTCACTCGTTCGAAGTTCAACCTTAAAGAGTGGATGTGGCTTTTCAAATCTACAATGTTAATTGATCGATGTTAAATTCCGCATGACCACTTGGTAAGTTTAGTTCACTTTTGAATGGCTCCGCCAGGGCTATAACTACCAATAGGTATACCTCAGCATCTTTTAAATGGATTTTAACCTGGTTAGTGTCGCCTTTCGTTTATTTTTTTTTTTGGTTAGGGCGATTCTTTGACTTCCTCGGGCAAACTATGAAATCATGTAGATAAAGGCCCTGCAGGTTGCGCTAACCAGTAATCATTTATTTTTATTCGTGTGTAATATTTAAAATTCATTTCAATTAGACGTTAAGTCGGTAAGACAGTGTGTCCTCGATGAATTTGGCTTAGTTTCGCTACGAATAAAAAATTAATAGAAAATTGGAATTTAAATAAATATTCGTTCGCATTATTTAATTATAGAATTAATTTTTTATAACAACCGCCCCTTAAAAATATTTCTGGCTGCACCTTTCTAATTAAAACATTTCTAGTACATTTAAAGACGCTATATTCCTTTCGCTTTGGACAACGATTTTTTTATTTCAACCTTCTAATTTTTGTGGCGGGATACATTTCTATTTAGAAGGTTATTCGGGCTCCTGTTTATTTTACAAAACTATAAAACCATTCTTATTCCATTTGATTCTACATATTTCTACCGACTATCAACTTTGCCGTTCATAACTGAAAATATGATTATTTTATTTTTATTAAAGTTGTAGACTAGGCAACAAACAATAATAATGGAATAAGTTTTTAAATTAACTTCTTAAAATATAATTGTATTTAAAATTAAATGAAATTCTGCAAAAATGTAAAATAAAATATCAGTTTAAGAACATGTAACAGGCGAGCGAAAAAATACCTTAGTTTTAACCAGTTGTGAACTCAAGCAAGTTAAAAGACGGTCTACCCAAAAATAATTTTTTACATATCACGATTAAGCGTATTTTAAACCTTAATAAAATATTTTAAAAGCTAACTCATATTTTAAGCTAATTATAAGCTAATTTTCAACTAAAACTTGTTATTCGGATCTTCTATACTTAAAGCTCGGTTCATGTATTTTAAACTAAACCACTATTACTAAACTGGCTAAACTTTGACCAAACATGGCACAAAACAAAAGTGCATTCTAGAATATCACAAGTATTAAAATGTTTATAGGTTTGACAACAACAACATATCTCATTGGTTTAAAAAGGACGATAATTAAGTCGTTGTTTGTCTATAGCTTGTTCTAAACTTAAAAGCTCATCAAGCTCTGTAAAAATGTTCTAAAATGATATTATTGCTAAACTGGATAAATGTGGACCAAGCATGGCACAAAAATAAAGTACATAATCGAAAATTAAACGAATTTGAATTTTTTATAGGTGACCTATGTCTCGTTCAGAATTTAAAAATTTTATTTTTAAAAAAATGTAGAATCTGAACCCGAATTAATTCAATTAAAACTAATGATAATTTTGTCGTTAATTGTTGTAGCTCAAACGCTTTGAACAATTCTTATTTTCACAAACATAGCATACAACAAAAACTTATCTACAATACATATTTAGGTTTCAGAACAACAACGTTCTGATGTTAGATTAGGTTAGTTAAAAAAAAAAATCCTGAAATCTGATCTTGTCAGCTCGTTTTAAGATGAGGTATGTTATAGATATTTCTAAGTTAGCAAAACTGTGACTAAATATGGTTGGAAAAATAAGCTCATCCTTGATAACCACAAAAATTTCAGTTTTACATACCTTTGACAAGCTCTGTAAAATTGTTTGTAACTAACATTGTTTTTCCGTCTAGATGCCTACATTAGGCACAACAATCATTTATAAATAATGTTGTATGTATAGGCTTAGCATTTTTAGGTTCTAAAAAATCAAACATATGTTCCTAAAATATGTAACTAAAATTGCAAAATATGTGGTAAAATGTATAATTAAAATGAAAAATATGTGGTCAAATTTTGAAAAGAAAAAATAAAACCAAAACTCGACCTTATCTTAAGAGAATTTCAATTCACTCATTAACAAAAAAGTATCAAGTTTTTGGCTATAATGTTGAATACACTTACTTTCCTGGGTTACAAAGTGCAGGAGAAATAGCCAATAATGGTTCCACATCCATACACTTACAAATTTGGATTGGATCAGCGATACTTACTTCAAAGGAACACCGTAACGGTTGAGACTAAAATATTCCAGCTATTAAAGCAAGTTCTAAACTGAGAAAAACTAAATAACGCACATATTTTTTTTAAACCCAAATTGTAATTTAAGCTCTCAAATTGTCATCAAGATTATATTCAATTACAGTTTAGAACTCAAATTATTTTATACATCGTGATAATAAATCTCAAATTCTTTAATACATCGTATTGCAATTTGTAGTAATTTCAATTAAAATTTAGTTTAGAATATCAAACTTACACTTCTCGTATCATTTTAAAATGAAAACCGAAATTGAACGGTAAATTTTGTGTTTCAATTTCACTCAAAAATATAACTCAATTCCTCCTTCAATTTTGACAAATCGAGTTTGGAACTGAGCCTATTTGTATTCAAAATATCATAAAAGGTTCTAGTGGACCGCCACCTAAATCTAAACATAAAATTTTACTCAAATCTATTTTATAATTGTAATTTAATCTTGAATTTTTCTCTTGCCAGTCTAATTCGATATACAAACTAAACTTTTAAACTAAAACTACGTTACTGTTATGTTTTTGCTCAAGTCCAAACTCATACCACCTCAAAGCTTACAATTCAAATACTTCGATACTTACTCAGATTTCTGTTCAAAATTATAATACAAATTAAACAAACATTTTGACACAAGCTAGAGTTTTAAATTCTACTCTAACCCAGCTCTTCTAATAATACAGTAATTTTTCTTAAATGTGAACTTAATCTGAAGTTGTACTCCAAATTTCTAATGATGCACATTTAGACAAAGCTGCATAGGTTGGAATTTTTAGTAAATTTGTAAACAAAATATCATAAAGTGCTCAATTGCAACCAGAATTTTGTGTTATTTAAATTAAGAATTCAAACTCAATTTTTAAATATTGTTTAATTAAATTGCATCCAAATTTTTGCTCAAACTCTCGATTGTATTAAAATTGAATTTTTAATCCAAACTTTGTTCAAATCTTATTTTATCCAATTCTAAATAAAAATTTTGCTCGAATAATCTCAACTAAATTTTTAAAATTCACTCACACTCAAGTTTTATGCTAATTTAAGCTGATGTATTTGCTTAAACTTAATTGTAATTTAAACTCTATTGCTAATGTAAGTTCCTACTTAAGATTTTATTCAATTATGTTTCAAAATTGAAATGCCTCTTTTATAAAATAAAAAGCAATCAGATTTTGGCTAGATTTCTGATTTTCTAGTTGAACTAAAAAATTGGCTGAATCGTGTTTAGAATTTCAGCTAAGTCACATAAAGTGCTCTAAATATTTTGCTAAAATGGTTTTCAAAATGTGTTTCTCAAATGCAACAAAAATAGGATAATTTCAACTTAAAACTTCACTCAAACTTATTATATCGAGTTTAGAATTTAAGCTAATTTTCTCTCTTTAAAATTTCGTTATCTTAATCAATTTCCTCTTTGGTTGAATGCAGTTGACCAATTTAGACTAGATTTATTTTCAAAATTCCATTTATCATTTTGTAAACTTCGAAAACATCTTGGAACGAAATTTCTAACCAAATCTTAATTTGTTTCGAATCAATTTTGATTTTAAACTAAGTTACTAGTCTGATTAACACTCACATATTAAAAACAAAATTACAATAATCAATTAGTAGAATACCTAAATATTTGTTAAAACTTTGCTAAAACTTTAAATTTCACTCAATTTTTTATTTCAATATAATTCAATCAACATTTAAATACAGTTTGGAAATTTAACTTAATTTCGGATTAAAATGTCATTCAAAGTTTATTCAAATCCCGAAGGAATTATAATCTAATTTTATACTGGATGCATTCAAGATTTTATTTTAATCCATTAAAACTATTTTCTTTTATAGTCTAATTTTTTGATCCAATTAAAATTGGTTTCAAAATATATATTTTTTTTTTCCTTGACAGATGTATCCATTCTTTGCTTCACCTAATTTGCTTTAATTTTTTTTTTTTGTTTTCTTATTGAAAACTCACTTAGTACATCTATTGTGCAATGTAAACTTATATTTCTCTCAAAATATATGATTATATATATGATTTATACCAAAGATTGTTTTGTGATGCCAATACCATGTTCTTAAATTTAAATTTCTAGCTCAAATTTCACTCAAAATTCCCGATTCAAATTTGTAAACTAAATTCAAAGGACATTTTTTTGGTTATTTTGCAGCTCAATTCTTACCTAATTGCAATTAAAATTATGTTTAAATCTAGTTTGGAACAACAAATTTACACTCAAATGTTTGCTGAAAACCTAGCAGAATATGCTAGTCAATTTCTAATCTAATTTCCAAATCAATTTTTAACCCAAGTAACATTGTACAACATTTTGTACCACACTGCCCCAATTAAAAAACGGAACAGAAATTTTCTTCGAAAAAATACCCAGATTTGAACGCTTGTATCTTGGTGAAATAACACCTTTGAAAAACAATTTTTGTTTCAAGTTAAAGGAAATTTTGTTTTCTTTTCGATACTCGATCTTCTCTTGATGTAGTTTTTCTTGGTCGACCAGACCATTCGCGCCGACTCACACTTCCTGTTTCTAAATATCGATGCCAAGTCCGGTACACAACAGACACACTAGTATCACAGATTCGCCCAATTTCCTGATAAGTTTCACCGGCTTAAAGCCACAACGAGTAATTGGTAGCTTCAGGAAGAAGCTAGCAAACTGACGAATGACAGACGGCCAAAGATGGAATTGGCGAGATCCAAACAGCTGATCTCACTTCAGCGAAGTCAGATCAGTGTGGTTGTTGGAGTGATTACGGGGCACTGTCTCATAGGGAGGCATGCGAGTAGACTTGGTGTCTTCTCACATGACTACTGTCGTAGTTGCGAGGACGAAGAGGAGGAAGAGACAGTATTTCATCTTCTTTGAACCTGTCCTTGTCTGGCACAAAATAGACTAAAGTTTCTAGGAGCAACAATTTTCAAACAGCTGACGGACCTCTGTAGGATGGACATCAGGAGTATCCAGGGCTTTAATAACAAATCAAAATGGTTCCAATGAGTTGGAGGAAATAATCATTGTAGTATGGCTACGGACCATTTTTGTGTCTATGCCTAATCCTAGTGGACCACCACCCAAACCTAACCTAACCTAAACAAAAATTCAACAAAAACTCTTTGATATGTGTCTGCAAGTTTTACGAAGCAATTATTAAAAGCATTTTCATTCTAGTTTCAAAATTAAATCTACATTTTCTAAAATATTTTAACATTGAATGTTTCTTAAAATGTATATCCCAAATAGAACATGCATACCACTAGTATTAACCAGAGTTATTCTGGAAAAATAAAAAATCTGGAAAAACTTGCTCCTTAAAATAATTAGTCCAATCCGAGTCATTCCAAAATTTTTCTGGCTAAGGACTAATATAAGTAAAGAATTTCCACTCAAATAAGTCACTCAGACATTGAAACCAAAATCAAAACGAACAGGAGGAAGTGGATAGGTCATTGGATAGAAACCGACAAATGAACCACATTCTATCTGAATTAAAGTATACGGGAAAAAAGGATATAATGTATTAAAAATCGATTAGTTTGCAATGGAAGAAACCCGTCTCGTTACAAGTTGTTCAGTAAAATGACGCCACGATTGTGTTATTTATTTCAGTGGATGTTGTGTACATTTCGACGTATAAGCTTATTTTCATTTTGCTCATTTTCACATGAATAAATATCATTAAACCACTGTTGGAAATTGAAAATATTTCTTTTTGTTGTTCCGTTTATATTTTTCTAAATGATTGTCTCCACATTCATATAGAGAAGGAGTATATATTTCCTTTCCTACCAAAAATAATTTTTTCAAGTAAATTTTCTTTTCTTTTCTATTTTCCAAAATACATTTCTTCAAAAAAAAAAAACTTGTAAAACATATTTTATTCTTTGTGTGCCTGATAAAATATTCTAGTTGTTATAATAAATTGTGGTTTCTATAATAAAATATAATAAGAAATACGATTCTACTCTCTAGCTAGCTACTTTGTTAAAATATGTGATATACGTACACCGCACCGCACGAAAAACAATAACATTAAACTCCAGTACACACAGTGATACATGTTTCTACATTGCAAAAACGAGATAATAACATTGCCATTGTTTTGCAAGATAAAAACAAAAATCCAAAAAAAAAAGGAAAAGCTTTTCCCACATTCGCGATTTTATACCATAAGTACATTTGTATAGGTTATGTATATTTCACGAAAAATCGGAAAAGTGCGCGGAAGAAAGAAAAGTTTTCCTTTTTTAATGTCGTTTGCCTTCAATTTACTTATAAATATTTATGTGTATTCGGCGAATATAAAATAATAATCCGTTAAACAATTGAAAAATTAAAGACTAGAAAACAATAAAATATACATATATACGGTATTAGGAAATAAATAGGAAAAATCTGAATTTGTCAGTTGTGATTTATTAAATAATTTATTATTTGCGAGTTTCCGTTTATATACGTTTCCCGTATAATTTTTGTTTTTTTTTGTGTGTGGAACTTTTCATATCTGCGTAAAGCTTTTTTTCGGTATAAATTTAGATTCTACTTAAATATTATATTCCCTCTGCTCACAAAATGTGAATTAAATATTTTTTTTTTTTTTTTTTTTGTATTTCTAAAGATTAAAGTTAAGATGTCTAAAGCTTTTTTCTTATAAGTACGGCTGAATAAGTTAATTTATCTCATGGGTCAAAAAATATTTGATTTAAATTATGTTATATGAGAATATAAATAAGATTATTATCTGCTGTGTAAGTAAATTATGTTAAGTATAATTTGTAATTAAAATATTGTTCGACACTTAATGGCTTGCTTTTTGTGTTTTTCATTAATTTATTGTGTCAATAAATTATAAAGAAGAATATTACGAAAAATTATGTAAATTACATAATTGGTGTGGAGGATTTTATGTTATTTTTAATTAATATTTTAAATTGTATACTAATTAAGTAAAGTATATTGACCACAATAGTTGCTTAGCAAGAAACTAAATGCTCTCTTCTACAAATATTTTAGTATTATTATAATAGATAATTATGCTGTTGTGTAATTAACAACACTTTTCTAAGTTTTTTACAATTCTTAGGTAGTTGACTAGCTGTATAATATTTGGAAGCAACGTAACATGATAAATATGTCATTTATTTCAGCAGATAGTTTCTAGAATTTTACATTATTAAACGAGCACAATACGGACAAAGGAACATAAATTAACTACTTTTGACTAAGATTTCACACATTTATTAGTTTTGCACTTTATATTGCTTATTTTTTTACCAGGGCCGGGAACCCTGGGAATATTAAGGTTGGTATGGTTTGTGGTATGACTCCGAGGTATTTATATGGTATGATTCGGGTACATGTTATCAGAAATATAATTTTGTGGTACCGGTATGGTACGGGCACGGTATGTGGCCTTAGAAAAACAAATAAAATTTGAATCGCTTCCTTTTTTTGTATCGGAATCATTTAAAAACAATAAATACCTATTTATCTGTAAAATATAAAAACAATTCATTTATTTATATAAGTACATTTTTAACTTAACTTGTAATAATTATTTATTAAATATTGAATTTAGGTTAATTAATAAAATTTCATCTAATAGATCCTGATCAATTGATAACCTTAGCGGAGACAGCAAAAATTTGAGGGTCGAGAAAATCCTTTCAACGGTGATTTGCGTAGCGGTGACTGATAAGACCAAAATAGCCATGTCCTATATGAAACTTTCGAAACTCATTCGATGAATTTTTAACTTTTCCCAAAATAGAAGTATATTGTTACGGCTGTCTTATATTTTCTTTCACCGCCAACGGGTGGGTGCTACTGTATAATGGTAAAATATTACATAAGTGTATATTTCGTGGTACAAGTATAATATGTACTACTTCTTTAGGGTTAATGAACTTTATTTAATTGTGTTTATTTTATATACATAAACGAGTTGGTGGTATACGTAGATTAATATAGAATACCATTCAAATACGTAGTGATAACGCTATGTTATTTTATTTTCTCCCCTCCTACTTCATGATATATTTCTGTTGTCTTCGTGTGATGGTAATTTGGACATGTCATGACGGTTATATCTTACCCCGCTTGACGGTAAAAGTTGTGTTGGGAATTCATGGTAGAGGTACGGGTGTACTGAATTTGAAAGCAATGATGTATTTGATGTATGTGTATAAATAAACCCGAAAATGGAAGATTTTTTTTTGTTACATGATGAAGGATTGGTCATAATATCTAGTGAGGCCAGCGCGAACCAGTCTTAAAGAAAGTGAAAAATTAATTTAATAAATATTTTTATAATTGACCGGGCAAAGTTTTGAAGCGAGGCTAGTGATAACATATTAAATTCTAATGAGAATTGATTTTTATTCAATCGGTGAGATCTTCTTTCTTAAGTGATAATTTTTTGTGTGTAATTCGTTTTGCTAAATTGGTCCGTCTTACTTTAAGGTCTATAATTGGCCAACGGTATCGCATCATACAATTTTTTTTCCGGAATTCGCCTGTATGAACTATATACGGAGTATAGGATTTTAATAACGAGTATCCACAAAGCGGCACTGATAAAAAATAAATAACAATATAACATAAATTCCTTTTAAAAATGAATTAAAATCAGAATTAAAAAAGAAATAAAAAAGTTTGACAAAATTAATTTAAAAAGGCATTTCTTAATTCATTTTTAAAATGAATTAATATATATGTTTATAAAATGAAATAATGTAAGCCTTTTTTATTTCGTTTTGGAAATAAATTTAGATATATGAAATTTTGATTTGGTATTTTTATTAATGCAAACGCGAATAATAAAAATTGAATTCTATATATATACCTAAATGTATTAAAATATCTCGTTTACATTAATGAAAAACTAATTATTAATTGTTAATTATTAATTATTAACTTTAATTTTATTAATTATTAATTATTGATTATTAATCATAAATTATTAAAAATGTATTAAAATATCTGGTTTTCATTAATGAAAAATTACTTAATAATTATTGATTATTGATAATTAATTATTAATTATTAATTATTATTTATTAATTATTAATAAATTATTATTAAAACTATCTCGTTTTCATTAATGAAAAAACACTTATTAATAATTAATTATTATTAATTAATTAATAATTATTAATTAATATTTATTAATAAATAATTATTAATTATGTATTATTGTTTATTAATTATTAAAAATATATTAAAATATCTCCTTTTCATTATTGAAAAAATAATTATTGATTATTGATTATTAATTATTAATTATTGATTATAAATTATTAATTATTGATTATTAGTTATTAAAAATGTATTAAATACCCCATGTTTATTAATGAAAAAACCAATTATTAATTATTAATTATTATTTATTAATTAATAATTATTAATTATTGATTATTAATTATTAAAAATCTATATATCTCGTTTTTAGTAATGAAAGAATACTTAAACGAATTAAGATTTGTTTTTATAAAATGAAATAATGTAAGCCTTCCTTAATTCATTTTTAAGTTTTCTCTATTTTCTAAATCGCTTTTTTTAATTCATAATTTAAAACAAAAAAAATGAATTAATATGTCGCAGCTGTTCATACAAAAATCAGATTTTTTAATTCATTTTTAAAGAACTTTTTTAATTCAGCCTTTTTTAATTCGGTACCCCATCAAATACTTTTATTACTTGTTTAACCAAGTATTCACTGATATGTCGTTCTGTCAGCCCTGCCACAGTTAAAGTTCGTATGCATATTTTTAAATTTTGATAAAACTGGACATTAATTCCAAGAATTGTCCGATCCATTCTCACTCCGCTATCGATTTTCAAAGAAAACAGTTTATTTTTCATTTCATTTGAAATTTTCTCTCGAATTTTTAAGAACTTTAATTTAATTTGTACTTTTACGTTCTTACTGTTAATTGTGTTAATTGTATTGCTCTACATATTGGATTAATTATTTTGCGGAACCCTGAATTTTCTAACAAACTCAGTGGCCTTCCATTTGTAATTATTTCAACACATAATTTGCTTCAGTTTCTGTTCGGATATTTTCAGAATTATTTCTTTTCTAAATAATGATGTATCAAAGTGGCCCATCAAACTTGGTTCTAGTTTTAACGGTGTAGGGTAAATAAAAATGAAATTTACCAGTTTTATTTGTAAAACTGTATACTTAATGTAAGGAAAAGGTAAATTCCTTCCCAATTTCGGGATCCTCGTAGTCGATTTCTGCCCTCCCGATTTAGGTCTTTGATATTAGTAGTTAGATTGCAAACAATTTTAGGGGGCCTATTATGAAATTTTTCGAGTTCGGGTTTTTACGATATCGAAACTTGATACATCGAATTTGTATTAAACACAACTTTCACGTACATTTTGAAAAAATTTATTCCGGTTATGATTGGCCAATGGAGTCGCTACGTGCTGTCTGTCTTGATTTTTACATTTTGTATACAGTAAAATTTTTGTACATCTACGAAACAGAAACAACACTACAAAAACAGTATTTTGCCCGTCACGTAAAATACACTATTATAAATTACTAGTTTGAAAATTGGTTTTCATCAATGATAGAAAATTCGTCGTCACATTTTTGTCATTAGCTTTCGAAAAAATTCGTTGTGGATTTTTTTATAATTTATTAATAGGATCAATTAGAGCACTAAAACTCCAATTAAAAAAAAATGGGCCACAGAATTTATTCCTCTGGAATGAGTGTGAAGGCCACCGCAATATTTATTCCATCTTGAGAAATGTGACTCGAGGGCTGAATAACATTAGATCAAATGACAATTGGGGTGATTCTAACACCCTTTCCAGAGTGATAATTTCGGGGCCCAGGATACATAAATAATCACAGCGTTATTCAGTTCACATTTTTTATTGAGATTTTTAGCGCTCTACTTATTTTAAAAGTTGGTCAAAAATGCTAGTTTGGATTGGACACCACAAATTTAGCTAAACGAAGGATTTACGAAGATCTGCGCAGATAACTTCATCTTGTTAGTAGAAATTTAATACTACATAAACTCAAACTAGTATCCAAAACTTGATAAAATTTAGGCACGGCATCCGAGGTATTCAAATTGTGGTACAGAGTTGTATAAAACGTTTTCAAGAAAACTGATGAAATGTGGCAGTTCCAATGTAATCTAGCACCTGGACAGGCAGTTTTCGGTAAAATATTTTACTATCACCAAGAATACCTAAATTGAAAGGATAATCTGCTTCTTCCTTAATGCAGTGAATGAAGCATTTTGGGTATTAACAAAAGATTCTTGATATCGATTCTTTTTTTCTAAACGAAAGCAGTGCGCCATCAGCTGAATAATCCATGTTTAACCATTTGAAAAATAAATCAGTTATACGCTAAGATATTAATGCATTTGTTCAAGATAGCATGCACAAGTTTGGTTTGCTGGATCATTCTTACATTTTTATTTTCTTCTATCAACCTGGGTTTTTTCTATATACCCTATGAAGACATAACAATGATGTTTTACAGAAAAAACAAACAGTTTTTGTTCTTCTGAGAATTTAGGCAAACACCGTAAAGAAGTTTTAATTATTGCAAATATGCAACACTACAATACCATTGACGTTTTATATTACAAGTTTAGATTTTATTTAATGTGACAATAAGCAACACAAATTATTTACAATTTTTACCGTAAATATCTGAAATGTATATCTAGAACTAACACCTCAATATCATAGTACTAAAAGCTCAATATCATAGCTTAAATGACTTCGTGGATTGAAGTTTGTTGACCGAATCCACTAAATGTTCATTACTTGAAGGCAGTTGTAAAGCAGTCAGTTCTTGAACGAGTGGGTTGAACATAACTTTTTTTTTCCAACTACCTTTACTAGTGAACCCCCAAAATAGTTTCTCTATGATATGATTCGTTAGCGTTAGAAAGCTACTCATACCGAAGTAAGTGAAGCCATCCAGTGAACGAACACTATTTGTATGTTGCGTCTACTTAGTCTACAGAAAGTTATGTTGCGAAGAAAGTGTAAATACAGTTCATTCGGCAAACACTGGGTGCGTCCGAATAGGACAACTGTTTATGTTAATTTATACTTTAATTAATAATATTAATTAACATATTGATTTAATGTTGCAAAATTTTAATAATTTTAATGATTATTATGATCATATCTTTTACAGTTTGGTACAGTTTTGGGTCGTTGCCTTGACTTTCACGTCGGTTGGACGTTTTTTTTTTCCTTTGCAATTTATTTTCTTAAATTTTTTTTTTTTATTTCTAAATAATCCTTTTACACGAGAAACTTGTACAGAATTTTCACATTGAGTCCAGATATTATGAGGAATACAGATTCGCAGCAAGTGGCATAGTTGGAAAAATAAAAAAAATCATCTTTACAATCTGTGGGTGACGCCAGTGACGAGCCAGAATCAGAATAGTGAAACAGCTGCTGTATGGTTTTAAGGAATATTCAGGCGAAGCTTTGGCTTTGTTGTTGATCCTGGCTGTAACGCAACTGCTCGAGCCACGCAGATATCATCCTTACAGCAGATATCTGACAACAGAATTCCAAAAAAGAGATGTCAGATGAGGACGATATGGATGCTCAAAGTTTTTTTTTTCTGAAGATTTTTAAGCAAGGATCAAGCAAAACCAATAAAAACTGATGCTGTAAACATGTTTTTTAATAAAAATTCAAGTAAGGCTGGGGATTGGCGATGTTTCTGTATGAAATAGTAGTTTATGTATTGTTAAGATATCGTTCTCTTTTTGGCACACTCTATTACGAATGAGCTAATGCTCAAATATAGAGTGTACCGAAAACTAAGTAAATTAATATGTAAATTAAATAAATAAAATAAATATAACATTAGAAAAAATTTAACAATCGTGTCCAACCAATACTCCTTGGCTGGGAATATTAAGTAAGCATACGAGTAAAATTAATAAACATATTTTATAACTTAACTATTTTTTGGTTTTTAAGTTTATTTAATTTTTTTATTTTTGCCCTGTGAATTTTACAATTGAGCCAGCGTAATTAAGTTGTTAGCAAATTAATATATAATAAAAAAAGCATATAAACCATCCTTTTGAGATGTTGTTTTGTTTGATCAGCAAACTCCTTTCCATAGCATAGGACCATTTTAATTAAAATGTTAAGTTGGTATTTGTAATTTACGGGGAATTTTCTCATCTTTAAAAAAGAGACTATATACATATACGAAATTCTACAGTGAACTTCACTCTTGCGCTTAAAGTAATTGCCACCTATTTACGGCAGACTGACCACTTATTGCCTATATAAAGATAAGGAGGGAAATCTTACTAAATGGCTAATTTTGGAAAGTATTTACATAAAACAAATTCATCTCAAAATTTACCAAATGTTCAAGAAGTTTAAAATTTTGTTATTTACATATTTTAAATTAATTAATTTTTTAAATGTAAATTTTATTTTATTTAAAAATTCACACTTTTGTATAGATAAAAACGTGATTATGTACTTTGGCTCAATCATAAAATTCAACAACTGTTTTTCGAAAAAATTCCATACCACCGAACTGTAAGGGTAAAAATAAAACATAAAATAACTTTACAAAACTAACGTTTTATAATCATAGCTAATTTTAACTTCTTTTCAGACAATTCTCTGACATATGATAGAACAACTTGCTACATATATATTGAGCAAGAATTAGTAGGAAATTTTGAAAACGAAAGTTTTATAAATCTCTTAGCTATAATTATAGGTTTTTATTAAAATTTCTGATTTGTCATATGCATAGTCTATTTCACAGCCAATGGAATTTTTAGTGCGATATTACCTACAGCACTACTCGTGTAAAGTTAGAGGTGCGAAAAGGCATATGAATAATTTTTCGAAAATTAAAATTACGAAGAATTCGCATGTATGTCATGTTTGAAAAATACATAAATAGTATGAATTATTATTGTTCAAAATAATTTCATTAATTTTAATAATTGTTACCTATTGGTATATGAAATTAAACCATTATTTAAGATAAAACTGTTATTTTATTTTCCAATACAGAGGAAATTCTCGCTGGGACTATCGTTATCTGCTCGTAATATTTCAAAAGTAAGTCAAGCATGTATCAAAAGGTAAGTACAACGGAATTGTCTTCGTTTGTCTATCTACATATTACACATAGAGTTACATATAACAGCAAGAGCTTAATAGATATATTAATTACTAATTCACAGAATATTCGATATGAAGTAGTCAAAGAACAACAAATTAGCGATCATTACATGTTAGCTGTTAGTATAAATAATAAAACGAAAATGCCAGCAGAAGAAGTTGCAGCAGTAGAAATAAGATCATGGAAAAATTACTCTTCTGAATCACTAAACAACTCTTTAAATCAAAAACTACTGGGATTTCAAGGAAGTGCAGAAATAAACCAAAAAGCTGAAGTTTTAGTATTAAAGTTAAAAACCTGTGTGAATGAATTGACACATATGGCAACAATTCGAAGAGAGAATAAAATACCATGGTTCTCTCAAAACTTAAAGTCGTTGAAACAAGATAAATTACGTAACTATGGCGTTTTAAAAATTTTTAATTCAAAGGATAACTGGGATAATTATAAAAAATCCAGAAATTTGTATAAACAATCACTGAGGAAAGAGCAATCAATTTATTTCAAAAGTAAATTCATCGAAAACAAAAATAAACCAAAAGAACTTTGGAAAACGTTAAAATCGATGTATAAAACTAAAAATAAAACACAGTGGAATATTCAATTTAACAATAAAATAATAACTGAGAAGCACGAATTAGCTGAGGCTCTAAATCAGTCATTTGTATCCAGTGTGATTAATATTCACAATAGTATTCCTGAAGTAAAGGATTGGGACTTTTCGGATGTGGATAAATGCTCAGAAAAATTTTGTTTTCAAAATGTAACTCATCAGGATTTATCCAAAATTATAAGTAGCATCAATTCTAATGCAGGAATAGATGGAATAAATCGAACTGTCATGATGGATGCGATGAAAAATCAAATATTCTCAAAAAATTTCACAGAGTAAATTAATCAAAGTTTAAATCAAGCTAAAGTACCTGAATCATGGAAAATATCAACAGTAATACCAATTCCCAAAACTACTAAACCGATGACACCAGAAGAATTACGCCCAATCAATATGTTGCCACCGTATGAAGCGATAATGGAACGTGTAATTAAAAATCAATTAATCAACCACATTAACAAAAATAATATACTAGTCGACCAACAATCCGGATTTCGAGAGCTGCACTCATGCGAAACAGCATTAAATCTAATACTAGATAACTGGAAGGCAGAAATAAATGATAATAAAGTTGTGGTTTCAGTTTTCCTGGATTTTAAACGCGCTTTTGAAACAATCGATAGAAAAATTTTGCTTAAAAAGCTCATTAAATATGGAGTACAAGGGAAAGAACTTGAATGGTTCACTAATTATCTCGAAGGAAGGCAACAATACACAAAGATAGATAACTGTGTCTCTAAATTGACACCAAACAATCTAGGAGTTCCCCAGGGATCTATATTAGGACCATTGCTTTTCATCCTATATATTAATGATATAGTCACAGTCATAAAAGATTGTAAAGTGAATATGTTTGCAGATGATACGCTAATTACAACTTCTGCACCAACCCTTATAGAAGCTGTACAAAAAATAAACCAAGATTTAGAGAATTTAAGGAAATGGTTAGTGTTCCACAAACTATCACTTAATATTTCAAAAACTAAGTATATGGTAATGTCAATAAGGACTACAATAGAATGTGATGAAAATATAAAAGTAGATAACCAAATCATAGATCGTGTAAAAAAATATAAATACCTGGGTGTTGTTATTGATGAAAATTTAAATTTCAACGATCATTTGGACTATATTGCTAAAAAGATGAATAAAAAATTGGGACTTTTTAATAGAATTAAGGACAAACTGCCGCTTGAAACAAAGATTATATTCTACGAATCAATTGTTGCCCCACATATTGACTATTGTTCATCAGTATTTTTTATAATGAACCAAACACAAATATATCGTCTCCAAAAGATACAAAATAGATTTATGCGAGCTACTTTAAGGGCAGAAAGCAGAACCCATATACGAGAAATGCTTGAAGTGTTGGAGTGGAAGTCCATAAAGCAGAGGATTAACTTTAACGTTCTGAAATTGTTGTTTCGCCTTGAAAACGGAGTACTTCCAAATTACTTAGATTCAATGCTCTGCACTAATAGAGAAGTTCACAACTATAATACAAGAAACACTCATTTTCGATTGCCGCTATATAGTAAATCATTTTGCCAACGATCATTAGCCTACAATGGAGTTAAGCTATATAATTCACTAAGTAATTTTTATACTTTAGGTGAATTAAGAGAATTAAAGTACGAGAATTTTCTAAATTTGTTAAATATATTCATTAAAGATAACATTAGTATTTAGATAAACTTAAGTAAAACTTACTATTATTTAATTTAATTAATTAAAACCAAAAAAAAATAAAAATGTCATATATTGATAAATAAATAAATAAATAAATAAACAAATAAATACATATGTATGAACATTTTGTTTAGAGACCACCCTGTACTTACACAATCTATTTGTACATGTTAAAAATTAAAAATAAGTATGCATCTTCACCGTTCATGATCACCTATCCACCCGAACTCCAGCCAGTGGTGACACTCTATGCATTGTGAGGCTTCGGGGCCATCCGGATAAATTTAAGTAGCACTCTTTGTGTCTCCTTCGATCTAATCTCGTTATAAATACTGGCATAAGTAATTGGCAACGCCACTATAAATATTTTTCAGCTTTCATAGATTTTCAACCAACAACACATTTTCTGTTATTTGGAGAAAATTTGCACAAATTGAATTTAATAAAAGAAAAAATCCATTAATTATTTTTGAATAAAGTAAAAATAAAAAATAAAAATTATTCGTTTGCCTGACTCGAAAGTCAACGCCTATCACATATATTGCAGGTCATTTAATATATTATGTATGTGCCTTATGAACAGATCACTGCATGAAAATCTAACTATAAAGTGGGATTTTCCAAGTGAAAATCTGCGAATGTATTTTAATAATAATTTAAATGATTGGTTGTAAATTTTACATTTCCGCCTTATTAATTACTTCTAAATTTACACGTTTAGTTGTATTTTAAAATCAGATTGTTTGTGACGGATGAGTAAAATTTACACAACTGCTGTATTGTATTCCAATTAAAAGTGGAAGTTAGCATATTAATTTGTGTGAATGTACATGATTGGTTGTAATTTTACAGGTTCATATTATTATTCTAAGTAATTTTAATAATTACAGCACTGATGTAAATTTACCCACTTTATAAATGACATCCAATTGCCGCTACGGTCTGTAAAAAACTTAATTTGATTTCTTTCTAAGTGAGAATTCTGTAAATGAATCCTTTGCCCTAGAGCGGACCTGCAAAATAGTGTTTGCTTAACTATAGGTTTGCTTTTTTAGTGTTATTTTCAGAAAGTGAACGGAAAAACGGTACTGCTTGCCATAAGGTGATACTGTTACCAAAGAGGAAACAAGCACAGCATAACCTTTCAATAAAACATTTAAAAAGTTTCAATATATTACAAATGATATTTTGAGTTAATTACAAAAAAAAAAAATTGTAAAGAAATAAACAAACAATTCTTAAAAAATTGATTAAATAATTGCAAATATATATTTACAAATTCCAATAAATTATTCATACGTTAACATTAAATAATAATATGAAAAAATAAAATAATTTTTATTTTTTAAAACTCAAATTCAATTTGCGATGAAAACAATTTCAATAATTTCTTTTATACGAGTACCATAAAAATTTAATTGTTTTGTTTTTAAAATTAAAAATATAAATAGTCGAGCAATGCAAAAAACTATAATGCGTAATCGACGAGCAAATTAAAATTTATAAAACTGTATATAAGTAAACTACGTACTTAAAATCGATTGTGTGTTGATTAAGCGATTATTTATTATAAAAAATAACTTTAAAATTATATTTGAAAATATTTGGTTAGAAAATAACAAAAAATAATAGAAACCTTTGCGATATTATTTTAAAATATGTCATTTAAATTATTATTTTTTCGTTTTTATTTCCCAATAACATTAATAATCTGTCAGGCCTAATTTATGGGGGTGTGCGGCCTTGTGTTATTTAATGTATTTCATTTTATGACCAAAATTTTATTCAATTACGGTTTGACATTTTTGTGTTTTGTTTTTTGATAACTATGCATATATTTAAATTGTATTTTTTTTTTTTTTGGTCTGCACAAAATTATAAAAACATTTATGACATTTTGATAGATTTAATTATAATTGAGGCGACGCAAAATATACAGTGAAAAAAATGGTTAACAACATGAAGCGTTGTAGAACATAGAATTTTTATAATCGGGGTGTTGCGTTTACGTCAAACAATCAAATTTGTTATCCAAAACAGTGTGGTCTGTTGTTAAGTTGAAGTAATTTATCTTAACTATGAGTACAACATGAAAAGGAGCCAAAACGACATTCATTGCATTATAAATTGCAAAGACTATAAATGGGTTTTTGATGATGAGCTCTTTGCTAAGAAAATAAAAAAAACAATAAACAATTAAAAATCAATAAGACCGGAAAAGATAATCTAATCTAAAAAAAATAAAGTTAAGCACATATTGATGAACAACTCAGAGAAAGAAAATTGTTTTTGTCAGTGACAATATCATAAAAAAAATGATTTAAAATTATAAGCTGTTTCATTTCTTGGTGCAAATGCTAAAATTTTTAGCATTCTAATCAACAAGATACATTTTTCGGATCTGTAATATTTGACCTTTTTGAATATTTCTCCAAATTATTTGGCTTAAATGAAATGAAAATTCTCGCGGAAATCCATTGAGGAAAAATATTCTTGAGCAGCATTTTTAATAGTTTTTTTCAAAATCAGAAATTATTTAGTATTCCAGCCTCATTTCAGTTTTAAAAGTTCATAAATTAATTGAGAATATTAAAGTTTAATGTTGCTGCTCATCAAGTTAAAGATAAAGGGAATATCCTTGATTTCAATTTTCCCGTGAATGTATGTAAAAATTCACATTTTGAACGCTGGAGTTTGTTACCAGAACAAATTTTTTCGTTGTTGAACTCTTCACCTTTCAATACTAATATTTCCGGTTTACGATGATCTTTTGTTTGATGTCCTCTACATATTTTGATACAAATTACAGTACTCCGGAAGGTGGTTTAGGTTTCCATATGATAACGAAAAAAACTGAAATGATAAAACAATGCAGTAGCTGGCCAAGAAATAAAAAAATGTTGCTCCGAAATCGTAATCTGGTCCGTTATTTTGAAAGTAATATTTCTTTACATTCATCTATTTTATTTAGTAAATTTACAGGTCTTATGGCTTTTGAAAATACAAATAAATATTTGTTTTTTGGAATTTGAACTTGAATCTTATGAATATGTACTAGATATGTTTGGAAGAAAAGTCAACCACAGCTGCTTTTAATCTTATGCCGTAATTCGGAAGATTATTTATTTTTCGTCTGCTCCAAAATTTCAAGAATTCGTGGTGAATCTTTCGCCAGCTTGTTCAGACCACAAACCTAAGCCTTCCTCTTCATCCAAACATTCACCTCAAACGCCACTCCATGGAAATATTTCAAGACCAGACCGAGATTTTGGGGCCATAGGAGGGCTTTCTCTCTGCCCAAGTTCGGCACAAACCATTTCCAGAACCTATGGTTTACGAACCCTTGCATCAGATGAAGCTCTGGCACTACACATTTTTGAATCACTCTGACATTATCAGATTCATCGAATAAAGGTGGGTTGATGGTACTTCTACTCTCAACGGAATTCTTTTTCTTTCCTCCTAGTGATATGATTTGTTCATAATTGTGACACAAATCGCCATAACTTTTGGTGGCCAAGGGATCATCTGTCATGTCTTTGTCCTAGTCTTCATTCGCTGTCGAAGTATCATCTGAGATATTCTTTACTTCCTAACGATCTCGCAAATCTTGCAATTTTATGAAGCAATAAGAAAACGGAAAACTTGCTGTAGCTGTTTGTTGGCCATTAAAGAGAAGTAATAGGCACGAGTTACATGGAAATATTAATGATTTTTGAGAGATCAAATAATATTTTCAAATTTTCGTAGGTTTCTTTGATGAACAATACCTAATCAATTGTGTACACTCGTACATTTGATAATTTTGCTCTTTCTCCTTGATGAACCTTCTCCTTCATGTAGATTTTCAGAAACATAATTTTCCGGAAAAATTGATATACAAATTTTAAAAAACCCTTATCCGCCATCAGCCATAACTTTGACTGAGTAGTTACCAATCAAACCACGTCTATCTACTTCATTTTCCAAAAGTTCTTCTGCGTTACCCCAGATAACAGGCCTTTTTTCCATGACAGAACTTTTTTCAACATCAAAATCCTAGATATCGTCCCTGTACAGATCTTCCAATAAATTAGCTCTTTCTGACACTTCTTTCTGAGAGACTACTGCTTTTTTGCCACAATTTTTTCTAATAAGACGGCTCAATTTTAGCATTTTCCGTCCGGACGCTTCGACTCGACTTGATGGCTTTGTAGGGCTTCAGCTGGAAAAATCGTTAGTTCTTCTCCTCTTTCAGAAACACTCTTTTTTTGCTACCTCTTGTACTCAGAACCATAGGCTTTTTGGAATCACCCGCTCAATAACTGCAATTTTCGTCGAGCAGAGAAGTACACAGCTGATCTCAATGTTTTAAGGGAGCCGCTTGGCTAACATTTCCAAATTTTCCACTGCCCTTGTTTTCGGACGGATGTCAGAAATACAAGGATGAGGAGTCCCTCAAGATTCTTGGAGACAAGTGGGGCAAAGATTTATAATTTTAGGAATTTTTTTGGCTGGATCTTGACTTTTTTTAACCCCAATACTTGAGTGGTGAGATCCATATGTACATTCCAGTATCGGGATTAATTTTTATCGATAAATCAAGTGTTCTACCAACAGGCAACTTTTTTTTCATATTTATTACTCCCTTATGCCTACCAGTAAAACATATATAACAGTTGCAAATGAAATTGCATTTTTCACGTGACCTAGTTTCCTTTGATAGACATATATCTTCATAGTTAGGCATCACCTTAAATGGTCTTGTGTTATCATTCTGCCGTTTATGATCTTGAAGAACTTGACGACAAGTTACATAGAAACTTGAAGGGAATTGAGGGTTGGATAAGGCGAAATCCGCGTTTATAAATCTTCTAATATGTAATTCTTGATCTTCACTGATGCGGAAATCTTGTAATTTTTTCGAACCGCGATTATTTTACGACCACAAGGAGCACACACCTTTTTCCTCTTCTCATTATATGATCACATTTATGCTCACAAGGGTTTGGCATTATTGAAAATATAATTCACATAACCGGCTTCACAACTAGGCACATACTAACCAATAGTTTATTTCTATTTTCAAAAGCCATAAGACCTGTAAATTTACTAAATAAAATAGATAAATAAAATAGATAAATATAAAGAAATAATACTTTCAAAATAACGGACCAAAAATAATGTATATTTCGAGCCTTCCGATTCCGTTGCGATTTCGGGGCAACATTTTCCTATTTTGTGGCCAGCTGTATAGTTCTGCCATTTCAGTGTTTTTCGTTATCGTATGGAAACCTAAACCACCTTCCGGAGCACTGTGAGTTAAGTGATGATGCCTAGCTCTATGAATTTTTCCATTTTAAGCATTTTTTGAAAGTAAATATCCTCTGAATTCCGCGGACGTTTGAACTATTGAACCTCTATTGATTAATGACAGGTTATTATCGGAATTTTTGGCAACGGATTTTAAGGTAGAATTAGCTCGGTATATTAAAGCTTGCTAGCAATAAGACTACTGTACTGTTTCATTATTTAGTTCCATGCTTATTCTTCCTTCGAAAACGAATGGTCGTTTTTTTTACAATATCACCAGTAAAATTTTTTGTTGTTTGTAAAACTGTTTTATTTTTCAACAAAATATAACCGTAGCCATCAAAAAACAATTTGAATTTCCATTTATTTAATTTCTGTACTCGAACGTCCATGTTTGTCCTCCAGCAAAATAATAACAATGGTCAGTCAAAAGTAAATATATTACACAACAATATCAATTAAATAAATATAAAATGTCGTCCTATATTTTGAAGCATTATGAATGTATATGTAGAATGACCCTACAGCGAAGCATATGTTTCATAGAGTGATTTAAAATAATTTTTGGTAAAATTTAACCTAATTAAGCACCTTAAATGGTTTTATTGAAAAGAAATACAATTTAGGAAAAATATTACCAGCGAAACTGGATTACAGATTTTTTGATTTTCTACTAACTATTCAGTAAGTATTTTTAAAGAATTTGACTGAAATATCTGCCACCAAATCCGTAACAACTGACAAATAGAGTTTTAAAAGTGTAATTTGAATTGCAAAATTCATTATTTTTAACAAAAGTGCGCTTTAATTTTAGCTTTGTTATAGTGATTGGTGTCCTGCTCAAAAAAGGTGATTTTTTTTGTTGTTAAATTAGTCCCCGAGTTTTTTTTGTTAAATTACCTACTCCCTAATATCTCTAAAATATGAAACTATGTTTTTTTTTTCGAAATTCGAACTCTAAGTTTACCAACCATTCGCAAAAAGTCTTTATTTAAATATGTTTCTTTATTTTTTATTCCGAAAAATTTAGATTGCGTTTTTCTCGAAAATATGTTTTGAAAGTTGGCGTACAAGATTACTCAAAATCTTTAGAACATATTGAATTGAAACTTAACATACAGTGGCGGGCAATACTGTTCATGAAAATTTAAATAAATAAAAATTTTAAAATTATTTGTACTATTAATCACTTTAATTTATTCAACTTATTATTTTTTTAATAGCATTATTTTCTTCAAACATATATATGTACATATAGTTTGTTTTTTTAAATTTAACTACAATTTTAAAATATACAAAAAATGATTCATTACATGAACACTTTTGTCCCTGAAATGTTTTCGCTATATAAATACTTCGTGTACCCTCCTTTAAATTTTTTCTCCGCTTCTTTTCTTCTAGGAAGATTTTCTACTCAATTTGTGAGGTTGCCAAGGGAGATACCATTCCAAGTTTCCAACGTGCGTTCTTATAAACTTATCGATTGTTTTTGGAGGCTCCTTGTTAGAAAACATTTTTCGTTTAAGGATGGCTCAAAGGTGTTCAATGGGATTAATATCTGGTAATTGGTCTGGCTTATCAAGAACTTTGATTCCATTTTCATCTAACCAAGTTTTAGAGATTTCGGCTTTATGCTTTGGGACGCTATCATGAATAAATGTATGATCTTGGCCAGGCCCAATCCCAAATATATCCAGACTTGGCAAGTACGAGTGTTCTAAAATTGTTGTACAGCTACAAGCTGTCATTGTACCTCGAATCATTCGTCAAATGCCAAGTCTATTATTCATGAAGCATCGACAAATCATCAAGGAGCCACCATCAAATTTCATTGTTTGACAAATATTTTTATCCGTCACTCCGATATTCTTATCAAACCAGGTCCAAAGTCGCCGATCAGATCCAATGCGATTAATTTTTGTTTTATCTGACCATGTTATTTTCTTCCAGTCATCTATTGTAAACTGTTTATATTTTTTGACCAACAGTAGACGGTGTTGTCAATGTTTTGGTGAAAAGTATAATTATTTTACTATATTTTTGGCAATCATGCCAACGTTTTTCAATAATCTTCTGATTGTTTTATCTTGTACATTTAAGTACATTTAAGTACAAGTGCCGCAAGCATCAGTGCTAGGTCTTTTACTGTTTCTAATTTAAACGAATTCTATTTGGAAACATAATTTGAATGGTCACAGAATAACGTGTTTTCTATGGCTAATTCTGACCTAGAGGTAAATGGTTTGTTAAGCATTTCCGAAAACTAACTGAAAAAACTAAGTTTAAGTTGTTTAAAATTTTTGGCATTACAGCTGCTCCTTATCATTCCCAAGTAACAAATCATACTGTTGCTAAATGTACTTATGTTAGTTGTCATGCGGATAGTTTGAATATTAAGTTAGTCAACTCTTTTAAGTATCCTGGAATTTATTTAAACCCTAACCTTAATTGGAAAACTCATATATCCAAGCTAAAAAGTTACATGGCATCTTCCACACGTATTTTTTACCTGCTACTTGATTTATGCTCGGTTTCTGAGTTGGAAATTACGTTTTATTCTTTGGTAATTGCCAAATTGGAATGAAAATCGCTTTGCTGAGGTAGCGGTTATCCAACTACTTTCAAACCATTACAACAGAAAATTATTTTCCGAACAATTTTAAAGAAAAATAGATTGGAATCACCTTGCCCTTTATTCAAGACAACCAGTCAGCTTGTAATAAGAGGTGATACTCTGTAACAGTGGTGGCCAAGCCAAATGAGTATTTTTGACGATATTTGATAATAAAAAGAGCAATAAAACTTCGACTAGCAAAATAAACATAGAATATATCACTTGGAAATGGATATGAGGACCACCGCCATAGTTATTCCATCTTGTGTTATGTGGCTCGCGAGCCGCATACCGTAAAATGGAATAACTATTGCGGTGGTCCTCACATTCATTTCCAAGTGACATATTCTCTGTCTCTGGATACATAAATAAATGCCGCGTTGTCAGTTGACTTTTTTTTCTAATCGGTGTTTTATTACTCTATTTATTATCAAAATCTTTCAAAAATACTAGTTTGGCTTAGCCACTCTATCCCTTTCTCTACCAGAAAAAAATATTTTTCTGTATAATATAACTTCAACACGCACAAACGTGTTGGTAAATAGCCCTATCGTTTAAATGTATTAACTAGCTAAAATTTGATCACATCTCAAGCCCAACCCACATATCCTGTAATTACTCGAATGTCAATATTGAATTATTTTTTAAATAGTAATCATAAATCGCCTGACACAAATGTATAGGTAAAAAAGACATTTTTTTAATCGACTCGTTATTAGTTGGAAATAAATAATTTTTAGTGAATTTTACAAGGTTTTATCTAAAATGTCGAAAATAGTTTGTAAAAAAAAAAATTAAACAGTGTACTATAACCTTAAAAAGCGATTGTTTTACAATGAGCAAACCCAATCATAGTAAGTGAAATTAAGAACATTAAAAATATATATTTAAATAATTTTATTATTTCATATTAAAGATTAAATATTATATTTTTTATAAATCAAAATATTTTATTGAACAATTAAATAGAATTCTTACTTACACAATTGTGTAAGTTGAAATGTTAAATGCATCAAAAAGAATTGGCGGGTTTTTAAAAGTTTTAAATATTTTTTTGTAGTTTTGTACAAAAATGGCGAATGACAGATTGACCAGGACCAGGACCACCTGATTCAGGCGACGACGTAATTTAAGAAGGGAACGTACTTCATTTTGATGACAATGATGGTAAAGAAGATTCAGATAGCCCCGCAGACAATACTGATAAGCATGTTCTGACAGTAAATACATGGTATTCGGACCATTTTAAAAACATGAGTTAATAACTAAAAAATGTACCATCCCAATCAAGTAGTTGCAAATTTCCATTAGAATATTTTACGTTGTTTTTTAATGAAATTCACTTTATTGATGCCACCAGACACAATAATGTTTATTATTAGAAAATTCGCGGTATGGAGCTCAAAACTTCTAAAACAGAAATTAAAAAATTATACGGTATATGCCTAATGATGGGTTGCGCGTCATACCCACGCATCGATATGTATTGGAGAAAGTGGTTTCGATTCGAAACGATTTCAAGTAGCATGCCAAGAAATCGGTTGAGGAATCTGATAAACTCGCTTCATTTTGTCGATATTAACGAAATATCGATCGATCCTACAAATTTATTTTGGAAGATACAACCGAATATAACAGCAGTAAGAGACATATGTAGATCATTACCAAAATCAGTGGGTCATTATTCAATTGATGAGCAGATGATACCCTACACCGGCCGTTGTCCAACTAGGCAATTTGTAAAAAATAAACCCCGACCGGTTAGGCTAAAAAATTTTGTTATTACGACGTCTGCTGGACGCGTGGTATAGACTTCCTAATAGACCAAGGGGATAAAACAGAATTGGACGATAAAACTTTGGGCTTAGGCCCTTCCGTATTTCTTCATTTAGTGAAACATATACCAAAAGAAATCGGTATTTGACGACGGCGCCTCTACTAAGCGCACTACTCGATTTGGGAATCAGAGCTACAGGTAAATTAATACGTTGTATTATATTTCCAATTTTTATGGTTTTGTTTGTATTTTAGAAACAATAATGACAAATCGATCGAAAAATCTAAACTTTAAGAACGACAGGCATATGGAGCGGGGCGAGAGCCAAGAATTTATGCATAATAACGGAACTCACAAAATCTGCGTAGGGAAGTGAAAAGTGCGTAACCGCACTATCCTCAATTGCCGGAGCCAATCCTACGTCTATCGTTAATCGTTGGAATAAAAAAACAAAAAGTTACCAAAACGTCGTCTGTTCTCTTGTTATTTTTCAATACCCTAAGAATATGGGTGGCGTGGATTTAGTAGACCAGATGATGGAATACTATAGAAGTTTTATCAAAACCAAAAAATAGACATTAAAAGCTGCTACACACCTGATTGACCGATTGCCTGATTGGCAGTGGTAAACTCCTGGATGGAGTATCGGATTGACCAAACAAGTAAATTGCTACTACTTGATTTTAAAATGAAAATATCAAGCGCTCTAATCGCAACGGTGAATAAAAGGAGATATACTAGCAGTGACGATGAAGAAGGTTACAAACCCTGTTCTAAGAATTTAGCACGCTTCCTTGCATCGGCGCAAGCGCTACGATGGGTACGAACATTGGCCAAACCTGGATTCGCTATCAATTGCTAGATTTTGTCGTTTAGAAACCTGCAAATCTCGCACTAGAATTCGTTGCGAGAAGTGCAATGTATACCTATGCCTTTCTGCCGAAAAAAAATTGTTTCAAGCAGTTCCATTTAAAAATCTGTTAAGAGTTTTGATAATTTATTATTTATGTTTATTTTTTCATTATATTTAGGAAGATTTATTTGTGCTTTCCAGCCAAAAACAAAATGTTCTTAGCAATTTATTTTAAAAATTGATTTTGTGATTTTTTAGATTATTTATGATATTGAAGTCTTAATTAACAAATGTGTTCTAAAGTTTTGTAAAAAACTACTGAACTAAATAAAAGTACAAAATAACGATTTTTTTATTCTAATTTGGTTTTCTGATTCGTTTTAATAAAATGGAAAATAGATTAGCAAAGGGCCAACCCACACAAATGTGTGGGTTCCTTTTTACCATTAAAAACATTTTAATTTTATAAATTTTTTTGATTTTATCTATATCTAGTGCATTGTTATAAACATACGAAAATTTGATGAAAATTAATTATCATTTAATCATCGTCGAATTAACGACATCTTAAAGTCAAGGTACACAATTGTCTCGGTTGGGTTTTAATTATGACGATCTTTTTATCAGAATGAGGTGTTTGAGTTACATACACAAACGTGTGGAAAGGTTTTGAAATTCGTCCGTATACTAGTTTTCATGTAACTCGTACTTTATACCTACATGTTTGTGTATTCAGGGCACAAAAGGGCTATAATGTTCCCAAATCCTATAATGCGCACTTCCGCCATTATATAGTTGTTATTTCGCCGAGGGTTTTTGATGCATTTCCCGAACACTTTATCCGTTACGTTCATTCTAAACAATTCTTATCCTACGTTAGAAATTGTTGATTTGAACACAAAACGTCTCACATTTATTTTGGTTCATCATTTGATTTTTTTTTTTTGTTGTGTTAGCACAATTACGGACAGAGCGAAATATCTGGGTCTCGTTTGGTATACCAAATTAAATTGGAAACCTAATATTTTGGTAAGGGCAAAGAAAGCTACGGTAGCGCTATAACAAAGCAACCTAGATTATACAAAGCCATAGTCTAAAAAACGAAGCTTTTCTGAGAAAAAAACAAACTTTCAATAGTAAAACACACAAAACCTTGCAGGGGGAATCACATTTTTTCCTAAGACAAATTTTTAAATGGAAACGTTACAAATGCTTAATTAGGATTTCCGAAATATTTTCATAGGTGTTTAAATTTCAACATATAGTATAAAACTGTAGGAAAAGGAAAACAAATTCACAAAAATTAGGAAATTGTGACAATTTTATCTTAAACGGTTTTTTTTCGTATTTTTCTGTAAACTTCTTAGGCATCTTACGTGCACTAGTTAAACTAAAGATAAATTTTGGAAGAATTATTTTAATTTGTCAGGGCCAACTTTGATGTATTTTACAAAATGAAAGTTATTAAGTATTTTAGAAATAATTTAATTTTAATATTTCTGCAATTAATATTTATTTAATACCAATATATACTTCTTCTTGTTGGTAAAGATATGTATGTAGAAAATATTTATAAAAACGTTTTTTATTATTTTTGCTTTTTTCATTGAAAAACTTGAAGCTGAAAAACATCATTTTTATTATGGATTACTATGGAAATCAGTAAAAATTATACCACTAAAAAAGCTTCTAAGAAATATGTTATGATGATTATGACTCTTTATAGTCTAGAATGCTCTGGAAAGGATGGGGTTGAAGCCTCAGAGCATACATTGGCTTTATACTAAAGTAGTCGGACCCATTCTTCTGCCTGGGAGAACAGTTTCCCTGTGGATTAATGGTGCACTGAGGTTCACATCCACTCAGCCGCCTGGAGACTCTGCTATATCTGACAAAACAATTTAAAATCCACCTCAATTTGGGCCTGTAACATTGCAGGACTCTCATCTATATTGTGTAATAAAGAGATCCTTAAGACCACCGACTATATTGGGCCGTCACTATCTTTTGACGCAAAGTTCCGGACTATGATTTCCTCCAGAGAGGACTGGGTAAAGGATGCCTTTCTGGAATTTTTTTACTAATGGTTCAAAACGAGATGGGGAAGGCGAAGCTGGGGTGTTCTGTGAGTTCAACTTCTGACAGTCCTTCGGGCAGTCAGGATGCCATTAAAGATCTTAAATCAAACCTATTGTCAAAAGTAGTCCAGAACTGTCTCTGTTTTAAGTTATTTTGTGGTTGGCTTAACTCGTTGGATTCGTATGGTACCGACGAATGTATTGGAGCGAATTGCGCATTAAATACTTCGTTAATGCTTCGTCAACCTTGCAGACATAGATCAAAAGAGTTGCATCACTCGTATCGCTTGACAAAAGGCTAAAAATGCCTATAAAATTGAATTTTTTTATTTTTATTTTAGAAAAAAATGTTTTTTCTGGATTGGCTTTCTGGTAATTTCTAGATTTTATTTTCGAGATTTTTTTCTTGATTTTTACTTTTCAATTATTCTGGATTTGAGTAGCCGATGTAGCAATCTGTGCGAAATGTGCTTGTATTTTTTTCTGATTTGTTTTTTCTGTAGGGCTTGTTTCTTTATTCTTATCAGATAGATTTCAGCTGTGTGGCAAATTTTATTTATGTATGGTTTTGAATAACCTAAAAAAAATCCAGAGATTTCAAAATCCAGAATATAAAACATCAGCGTTACAACTCCATTGATCTGTGTCTGAAAGGTTGATGAAGCAATTCTGATTATCATAAATGTTAAAAATTTTACATAAAATCTCAAATTTGTTAGACATTGATAAATTCTACTCCGGGATTTTTAGTTCCTGTGTTTTCTTTTCTAGATAAGGTAGCCCACCCAAATCTTAACTTAAAGCTTGGGCCACACTTTAGAAATTGCGTAACGCCAGGAAAATCGTGATTAAATTTTAATTTTATTTTTTGTAATCGCAAAAACTATTTTCTAAGTTAACATATTTCTCGACAACCGAAACCATAAATGTTATATTTTTCCTCCTATTCCCAGAACAATTGATAGTTTTTATCGAAAAATTACCGAAAGATGCGTTTATGTAATAAGCAGTTAGTGTTAACTGGGTCACCCATATTATTGGTGGGATGCCGTCATATTCAAAAAATAAAATTCCCCCTAAAAAATGCCAAGCAAAATTACGTGCTCCATTAAAAAGGAAAACCCCATTAAATTTTTGTTAACTACAATATAAAACAAAAGGTGGCTACATAATTTCTTGTCTTCCGTGCGCAGAAAGGACCAGTGCTAAGCAGCTTTGTGGAGTTTTTTGTTTTAGTAAGTGAAATACAAACGTAAATATTATTATAAATGTAAACAGTTTGGAAATTTTTCTGACTTTTTCTTTTTTTCTGACTAAGCGGCATTGGGGAGCAAAAATGGCATTTCTCAAAAATGATTGTCCATCCCAAAAGATAATGTAACACTAATTCTTATTTTGCACTATTAGTGTTGTTTTAACGTATTATTAACAACGTAATGAAAGAGTAAATAATTAACTGCCAATCTACTTTTCGACTCGATTATTTTAAATTCCAAATGCTTTCCAACATTAGCAGGGTTATACAGGTACAATTATACAAGAATTCTTTCGCAATGAATGTAAGGCGCAATGACAAATTGCGAGGTCATAGGGGCTTCTGGTCAACACGCTGCAATTCTAAATAATGTATTTTGGGAGGCAATATAACTGGGGATTGGGCTTTAGGGGAATTATATTGTCGGGACTAATATGTGTTTGTTTGGCGATATATTATAAATTAATCCTTGGATGTTGTTTATAGGTAAAGTATCATTCAACGAGTTAGGTAGACTTAATTTTGTAACATTTTAGTATTTCCAAATTGCTATTATTACTTATTTTGAGTAGGGCTATTAATTTTTAGGCTTTTAATTTTGTATAAAAAATTTTTAGTGTTTGAACTTCAGTTGGGATGTATACAGTTATAATGTTTAATTAATTTATTAATGTAATATAAACAGATATTACCCGGATTATACGCGATATACGAATAACATTAAACAAAATATTATGAGTAATATTGTCACGTACTTAAAAAAGGAAATTTAATACGTTACATGTAGTAAGTCCCCTACACCAAATTTTTCACATAAATTTTTATTATTTTCATTAAAGCTGGTGTTCTTGTTACAGCCGCACAATTTGAAAATGAACATTAATGCGTTCGCATTATACCAGATATAAAAGCTTGTTTCATCTTTTTTTTGTAAACATGTTTATGTAAAAAGCCGTGCATACTGATACACACAAATGAAAATGAAAGGTTTAATGTTAAGCTCGCACATAAAATAATTCTGTTTGAACGAGAAAATATTGTTGTCATTCAGTAAAGAATAATGTGTATTGAAATATGTTGATGTTTGATTTTCTTGCCGTTTGTGATTGCAAAAATTCTCTTACAAATAATCTGATCATTTTGCTGATTTCAGATTATATTTTTGATTTATTTAAGCAATTGTATTACTATTAATGTTGTACCAGCACTATATTACAAAAAATTGCAGTAAATGACATCTAGGTACTTTAATTCTTAATGAGTTTTTACAATGACAGTGAACCCTAAATTAACTATGGTTGCAACCAGAGTTTTACAATACGTTGTTTCACAATTTACAAACAAACAAAGTTTCGGGTCATGCAACATGAAGAATATTTATTAGTTTAGGCCTTAAAAGTGGTTAATACCATTCTTACCAATCTAAATCGAATGTTGTCCGAAAAACCAACTTCATTGTATTATTCTTTTATTGGCAATTTAACTGATAAAATATTTGTTCTTAATGTATGGCTTGTCTTTCATGCGAAAAAAATTGTTTCTTGCGTAAGGTAAAGAACTTACGGGTTCTTGGTTGTAATTGAAGTCTGACAAATGTTTTAAAAATAGTGAAGTATGTACACAAACAAAAAATGACAAATGGTTAGTCAGTAAACCACTCAAAATCGAGATAAATGAAATAATTATTCAAAATAGTATAAACATTTTAATTATTTGGTTGAACAAGGATTTCAAAAGCAAAATAGTGTTGAATTAAATCTTGGGTATTTTTTCCTGGTCGCTGGTTTTTATGAAGCACATGTCTATTTCAAGTGAAACGAGCTTTAATGACATTCAATCAACTTTCTTCGTTAAGAGCTTCCAACGTACACTGTTTCTAAACAACATGCTTGCTAGTGATATTTCTAACCATTCTATAACGAGCCAAACTAAATAATATGACATAATGTTGTCGTTGCCACTATTCAGTGGGTGTTGTTGTCAATTATTTCTTTTCCGATTGAGAGCCATCTTCACCCGTTCAAAGCTTCTAGTTCTTTACGGTTCGAAATAATTTAAACTTCAGTAAATGTTTGAATTGAATTATTTGTATTAAACTGTATAACAACTCTCCTCATTTAGTTAATAAATTAATAAACCGTATTCTGGTTTTTTTCTCTTCCACAACAACTACTAAATTATATTGATAACCGAGGTTAGTTAAGAAGAGCAAGAATAATCAAAATTATTATTATACTTGTGCTTGTACCTAAAGCAACACATTAATCATAAATACATAATCTGAAATAATAAAATAAATGTAATATAAAAGTGAAATTCAATTATCGAAATAAATTATAAATTATAAGTTCAATTTATTTAAATAATAAAAATTAACAATTAACATAAAAATAAAGTTTAATTATCAATTGTATATGTATGTGTATTGTTCAGCTTCACCTAACTGAAAATTACTGTAGATACGGATTTGAGTACAAGTGACAGCGGTAAAAACAGTATGTAATTGCAAATCCAATTCATCTTCATAATCGGTAAACTTTTAAGTTTCTTAAAAAAATTTTAATTAAAATTTGTACCAGAAAAATTAAAAATCTATGTGTAAACATTGAACAGTCAATCAAACATAGCAGTGCATAAAATTATACATTCTTTTCTTTAATTCAAAGTCAAGTTCAAAGTGCATATAGTTCAATTTATTCATTCAGTGTTAATAAATGAATCATTAAAATCATAAAATTATAAGAGATGAGAGACAAACAAAACTTATTTATTGATGTTTATTATCGGATTAATAAAATAAACGAAAAGAATTTATCAATTTATTCATTAAAATATCAAAATTAATCCGTTGTTCAACACACAAAATTTTCGTATTATTACCTCATCAATCAGCGTAGTTAAAATGTATAAAGCAATCATCACGTACGAGTAAGTTGCAATTATGTGCATCTTCAAGAACGAGTAAATTATCTCTAAATTGCCGTAAACTACAAATCATCTTGGACATTCAACACGAATTTTGGAGTTTACATTCAGCATTGTCAACAGTTACTCAACTGAAAATCTACAGCAGAACAATTTTAATTCAACAATATTCAAACAACAAACCACAATTCGAGGAACGTATTTTACATTTTTTGTAAATATTTCTTTTAATTGTTACAATTGTAAAAAAAAATGTTTTCTTATATTTCATTTTAGATAATTATTGTATTATTGTAGTGAATACACATGAAATCATATGACAAATAATTTCGGCCCGGTAGAACAAGATTATTTGAAGTTGCGAGGTAGAGTAATCGAAAAAACTAGTTCACCTTTCGATACTACGAAAGTAACGGGTTGAATTTGGTACATGATTGATTTAATGTAACTTAAAATAATAGAATAATGCTGGTTCAGCTGCCCTTAAGTTTACAGCGTTAAATCCTTAATTATTTTAGAAGATCGTTCCAGAATTTAACGGTAATCATCAACAACTTCACCATTTTTTCTCTTGTTGTGAGTTGATGTACAAACCTCTTATTAATGAAAATGATAAAAATTTGTTTTTTTAATTTGGTTTAAAATAAATTAACTGGTGCAGCTTACGACATTGTAGAATATCGTAGTTTTAAGTCTTGGATTGAATTAAAGAAAGGCCATGATAACGAATTTTCCAAAAAGCAATCAATTGAGCTTTTTAAAATTTGACCTTTTTCGAAATCGACAAAATCGTAGGGAAGATGTTCGAACATATGGTAGTAGAGTTGAACATATCCATTCTGATCTAAATGATGCAAGCATATCTCATGAAGGAGAAAATGTTGCTACTTGTATACAAAATTTAAACGGTTGAACAGTTTTACTATTAAATTACAATTTTCGAAGCTATGTCTAAAGCAGTCATTAAAAGTAAGCAAATGTCAATTATATAACAAGCAAGGAAATAGTGCCAACAAGTGTTATTCTTTAAACAGCAGATCGAATTATAATTACAAAACTCCACAAACTTCCAATATTAAAAATTTTTATTAAAATCAAAATGTTGCGTGGACTCAAAATCCAACTAATTTCAGAACTAATACAGCTCAATCATTCGTGAATTCTTCTATACCTAATCAAGCCATTCAACAAATATCATTATACTGCAGGTATTGTCGCAGAAGAGGTCACCTTATCAATGATTGACTTAGAAGGAATAATATCAGATATGAGCTTGGAAAAACAGTATCCAATTCTAACGATGATATCAAAACTAATTCGTAAAACTTAAGTGTACTCAATCAGGAGCCAAGCACGTCCGGTCGAGTAGAAAAGCTCTAAAATCGTGCTCTTTCCATACTTTGGAAGTTGATCAAAATATTAACAGTTTAAATAACCATTCTAACGTCCTAAAGGTATTACTTTAAATAAAATGTCTATGTAAATGATGTTTATCCAGATAAAAAGCTTTGCATGAATCATTCATACCAATTCATAAATGGATGAAATGAATATTTGTCTGTTTTTATGCATACATTTCATTATTTAAGAATAACAATCATGAATCATGAATAAATGTCAGTGAATGCTTATTCACAATCTAATCTATTCGCGCATAACATTAATAAAAATTATTAATACTTATAAATACACACATAGTTTTCCTTGAGTTTTAAATTGGTGAATATTGTAATTCGCTAAACCAATATGGTCTTACTAGGTACTAAACGTAAAAAGTAAGATTTGTGTTTTTGTAGTTTGGTCTTAGCTAAACCTGGTAGACCAACTTTTATCAGTACCAAACCAAACTTCCGAAGGAGCTTAATGAAAACGCTCATTTTTAAAGGGTTATATTTTATATACTTTAATAATCCTTGGGGTAAAATCACCGGACATGATATTTCTACTTTTTATTAGTAGATTTATTGTGAGTAGATGGCTCTTTATTTTACTGTCTCAAAAAGTCGTAAATTTTGGGATTTCTATTCAAAATAATATATTTGTCTATAAAAAAGCCAAAAAGTAATATGATTTAATTCATACGAAGTATAACAAAATATTCAACGAAGTATAACAAAATAAATATGCATTATTTTTCATTATACATGAATAACTAAACATAAATATTATTTTTAAAACATTATGAATATTATTCATAATAGATGAATAAGCCCTTATTCACAAACCATGAATAGTAAACATTTATTGTGAAATGGTCATGTACGGTGCCAAATCAAAAGGTTTTATTCATAATTCATATACCCTTATTCATAATACGAGATATGATTTCTCTCTGTGTCACTTCCACTGTTTGCGTATGCCTTTCGGTTTAAAAAGAACACCGGCTACCTTTCAAAGGCTTATGGACACGTCGTTCAGGATTAAATGGTATTCGATGCTTCGTCTACCTTGATGACGTGGTTGTTTATGGAGCAAATTTAAATGATCACAATAATAAATTAATTGATATTTTTTAAAATTACAATCGTCCAAGTGTCATTTTCTTAGAAAACAAATATCTTATTTAGGGCACACTATAACTAATAATGGTATCAACCTGACACTTCCAAAATAGCAACTATTGAAAATTATGATAAACCTACAAACGCGAAACAGATAAAAGCTTTCCTAGGACTTATAGAATGTTATTATAGAAAATTTATTAAGAATTTTTCAAAAATCTCTGAACCCTTAAATGTTCAGAAAAAATATTAAGTTCAAATGGGACGCTTTAACAGAGGAATCGTTCCACAAATTTAAAAATCTCTTAATAAATCTCCCCATTCTGAAATATCCAGACTTTTCAAAAGAATTCACTCTCACAATATAGATCCAAGCAACAATGCTGAAGGGGCGGTTTTATCTCAACAATACGAATCGGTTGATTGCCCTATTTCATTTGCCAGTCGCATTCTAAACAGTGCCGAACGTAATTACACTACAGTTGAAAAGGAGCTATTAGCCATTGTTTGGGCCGTTCAACGATTCAGACCATACTTGTATGGTAGACATTTCGTTATTCAAATGGACCACAAACCGCTCATATGGTTAGATAAGAGTTCCAGTCCTACATCTCGATTGATTCGTTGTAGAATAATAATAGATGAGTACGATTACAAAGTTGTGAACAAATCTGGTAAAACAAATATGTTAGCAGATGCACTTAGTCGCTCCATTTCTCCAGGTGCCGAAGAAGCTTTCTCGGTCAAAAGCTGTTACTCAAAATACTTCTATCGGTCCTTCTTCATCTGGTTGAATTGTTAATTTAAGTAATTCCAAAGATATTACAAATACCACCGCACCCAATGTGTACGACACAACTCGTGAAATCGACATAACTCGTGTTCTAAAAGAATTCCACACGAGTCCATTTGGCGGCCATCAGAAAGCGATGCGTACTTCTAGACGATTGAAATTATATTACTATTTCTCGAAAATGAAGAATAAAATTAGAAAAAAATTATCCGGAAGTGCGAGTTATGCCAGAAAAATAAATACTCCCGTTTGACCAAATGCCCGGTAAAACTAACATCGACTTCGAATTCGCCATTTTCGAAAATCTTTCTTCATATTGTTGGAACATTACCAATTACACATACAGGCAGTCGTTATTTATTAACCATGATGGATGACTTATCAAAATTTTTAATTGCAGTATCCCTCGAATGTCAAGATGTTAGTGCGGTTGCAAAAGTTTTTGTAGTAAATTTAATTTGTAAATTTGGTTCACCTACTAGTATTTTAACCGACCAGGGCAATTACTTAATGAGTGAAATGTTCACAAAAGTTTGCAAATTTTTGGATATAAAAAAATATAATACTACGGCTTACCATCCTCCAACGGATCTCTTGAACGTTCACATAAAACTTTGAGCGAGTACTTTAGAAATTAAACAAAATCTGGGAAAAATTTTGACATTTACATATAATTTGACTTCCCACTGCTCTACCGGATTTATGCATTTCGAGTTAATTTACGGATTCAAGCCAAATATTCCAAGTTCAATCAAACGACCTCGAAAGCCAATATACAATTACGATGATTATTGTGAAGAATTAAAATTTCGCTTGCGTCACTCTTGGAAAGTCGCTAAAGAAAATTTATTGAAATCTAAAAAACAAGCTAAGGAAATCTATGATCAAACAATAAACATTCCCAACTTCCAAGTTGATGATCAAGTATTACTAAAAAATGAAAACAGGAGTAAACTTGATGCGCTTTGCTTGGCTTAAGACGAAAGAACCCTCTTAAAGTTAACCGAAAGTTTCCACCCGCAAGTAAAAAGTCGATAATGCAGATTGTGTTATTAACATTCCAGCCGAAGATAAACAATTTGGTGGTTTAAAGCAAAAAGTAAATAGGATACATGGATTGCAATAAAAACTTTTGTAAATAGTCTTACGTGGGAAACTTTGTTTAACCTAGTCGTGGAAAATATCGGAAAATCAGAAGGTTACATAAAATTGGAATAAAATCAGCCATTAGAATGTTATGTCTGCAGATGGATTGGGAACAACTATCGCAGGAAAAAATTCAGTTCAAGTCTCCCATGGAAAATCTCGGAAAATTCGATTTTCCAAAAATCATTAAAAAAATTATATAAGATCAGCCCCTAAAATGTTATGTATGGAGATGCATATCGCAGGAAAAAAATTCAGTTCAATTTTCCCGTCGGAAATCCCGGAAAATTTTAAAACAGTTTCCAGCCAAAAGTAAAAAACGGATGAATAAAATCAGCCTCTAGAGTGTTATGTCTGGAGATGGATTGCATTGAAATGACTTGTCAAAAGCTATCGCATGAAAAAAATTCAATTCAATTTTCCCGTGGGAAATCCCGGAAAATTTTAAAATAGTTTCAAGCCAAAAGTAAAAAATTGATGAATAAAATCAGCCTCAAGAGTGTTATGTCTGGAGATGGATTGCAATGATGTGACTTGTCAAAAGATATCGCAAGAAAAAAATTCAGTTCAAGTTTTCAGTGGGAAATCTCGGAAAATTCAACAAAGTTCCCAGCCGAAAGTAAAAAATGAATGAATAAAATCAGCTTCTAGAGAGTTACATCTGGACATAGATTGCATTGATATGACTTGTCAATAGCTATCGCAGGAAAAAAATTCAGTTCAAGTTTCCCGTGGGAAATCTCGGAAAATTTTAAAAGTTTCCAGCCAAAAGTAAAAAACGGATGAATAAAATCAGCCTCTAGAGTGTTATGTCTGGAGATGGATTGCTTTGATGTGACTTGTCAATAGCTATCGCAGGAAGAAATTTCATTTTAAGTCTCCCGTGGGAAATCTCGGAAAATTCGATTTTACAAAAATCATTAGAAAATTTGTATAAAATCAGTCTTTAGAGTGTTATGTCTGGAGATAGATTGCATGATTTGATTTGTCAATAGCTATTGCAGGAAAAAAATTCAGTTCAAGTTTCCTTTGTTCCACATCCAACCATTGCTAGCTATTACGAAGCCTGCGTATTTAATATTCAGAGCCTTTCTGACAAATTCATGCCAACAAAACTTTAATTCTCTCTGTGCCGTTCTACTCAAAGCAATGCAAAAACACACAAAAAAAAAATGTTTTGGGGAAAAATATGTTTCCTTACAAGCATAACATGCATATATGCATACACGTTCGCAAACGTACCTACATATAAAATCATACAACATCAAATTACATTTTTCATTTCACTTTTTGATTGAAAACAATTTATACAAATTTAAATCAACATAAAAAAAACCATAGCTTTTCATTTCACTTTGAATATCAACAGTTTATATATTATTTGTACATGAAAATGTTCGCCTTGTGTTGGTGGATCTGCTGGCAAAGTAAATTTTCATACTCTTTATGATTGTTACGTTTTCTTTTTTGTTCTAAAATACAAAACAGAAAGATACCCTCGGAGATTAAACAAAAACATCAAAACGAATCGTCGGTATGTGTATTATATACAAATATTTTACTACATATTATACGAACAACAACATTTTCATGGATCTAAGAACTAACCTTATATTCAAATCTGATGGAAATCGTTACATATAGCTATATCGGTGTATGTATTTACACATCCCACGAAATGAATTTATTGATATTGCACACTTCAAAGGGATATATCCTTATCATTTACTTGCCATTTTATTTTATGTGTATCCATTTCTAGGCTATATCTATATCAATCTAGGTATATAGCTTACCACACTATTTATATTTATTATGTGTATTCCCAACGTTTATATAAATTTAAATTATATAATCTGAATTTTTTTTTTTGATTTTTTTTTTTTTTTGGTTTCGTTCCTTCCTTCACTGCATTAAATTGAAAAAAAAAAAAAAAAAATCTTATATTTAATCAGAAGATAATGGTTACATTATATATGCTTTTGATCCAGACTCTATACGAGTTTATGTTGGTGTATATAGGAAAGTACACAGAAGTACCAAAAAAAAAAAAAAAAAAAAAAAGTTGAAAGATGTCGAAGAAGTAGAATATAGAACAAAACGTATTTTAAAGAAAAGTATTTTTCTCGATAAAGAAAACTTTGATATGTATGTTGAAATTATGATCACGTTCTGTAGATGAACAATGGAAAATTATTATAAAAGTTTTATTCCGTATTATAAACCGCAAACTCTTTCTTGATTCCATAATCGTATACTATGTACAAGTATGTACACATGAATTTGGCTTTTCAAAAAAAATGTTGATTAAAAATCTAAAATTGCAAAATGGTATTTTACATTCATATAGAGTATATTGATTTCATATATCACATCTTACACAACAACAAAAAATCTTGATTAGATTCAAGAATAATATTCGTTTGTGTTCCATATTATTACAAAAATTTGTAACAAAGCTATTGATTATATGAAGAATATGATAAGTTTTTGTTCGGATCAGTGGCTGGTTATATGAAATGAAATATGATTGAAATTTGTTTTTCCAAGCATTTGATTTAGACATAATAGACGTATAGGATGTATCAAAAATATTTAAATTATGACATTTAAATAACAAATATACTTCTATTTCAACGAATGGTTTCCTTTCTAATATTTGGTAAATGTAAAACTCAATTTCGGAAGAAAAGTAATTCATTTGTAATAAAGCAAATTTCAGTTTTATTTACAATAAATTTGAAATTTGAAAAGATTGGATGAAAATCTATTTACAAATTTTGCTTGCTAAATGTTTTTTTTTTTTTTCGAAAGTATCAGTCACTACCGGAGCCGTACCGTTACCTTCAATTTGAACATGATTAATCCTGTATTTGTTCATATATCGCACTTAGCAACATGTAACACTTAAAAATCAGGTCATAATTAATCAATAAGTCCTAGTAATGGTCAACGCCCGAAATTGTTTTAAATGATTTAGACAAATGCAAGGTCATACAAAGAAGTTATAATAGAATCGAAGTAAAATGTCAAGCTTAGAACGTTGAGTAATTGGTCTGGTTATTTTTGACAAATTTTCAAAATATACAGAGCAAAATAAAACTTTAATAAATAATAGATCTATCCGACTTCTCAAACGAGCCTGTTCCCTTTATTTGATATCTTTAAAAATATCTTTTAGTCTAATTTTTTGTTGTTTTGAGAATGAACAGTTTTTAAATGGTGTGACAAGTTTTCCTAAATTGTGACTCCTTTTCCCTTAATATTAAAATATAAATCCCCTACCACAAACCGACAAATCACCGACTAACAATAAATCATAAATTATTTAGAAGTGCGGTGGGTTGAACTGCAATCAATATCGCATTCGCTACTTTTCTTTCATTTTAGGCAAACTCAGGCATTTCAAAAATTAGATTATATTACATTTTGCACATTTCTGGTACCGTTGAAAATCCCTAATTATATTCATAATTTTCGAAATTTCTATTTTGAAGATTTGTGCTATTCTGATAAAATACTAAGTGAGGAAAGTGAGTGATATAATTATTTACTCAGTGCTTTAACATGAGGTATAGTAACGGGTGTAGTAAAGAACAATAAAATTAGAACTTCTAATTTCGAGGTTGGAAATATTACCTTTAGGGACGTTTCCATTAAAGCAATTCACAAATAATTTATTGAACAACATGCCATTGAACATTGAAGATGTTATTTGCCGTCAGCAAGTACTTTTGAATTTCATATTAGACGGTAGCCTTTTCATTTCGTCTTAAATACACATATGGAACAATTGCTGGAATTTGCAATTGCAATGATGGATTGCCACATTTATCATCAACTTTTAAAACAAATAATCGTCGGCCTTGTTTTTGAGAAATTCTGTTTGGCAGTTTTCTGTTTCACTCCAACCACTTTTATTCTTGTATTTCTTGTCGTCATTCCTTCTATGAATTGGACCAAAACCTTAATACTTCCATCGTTACTTAGGTTACATGATATCATTATTTCTTTAAACTGACATCTCGGTTTGATTATTTGTGGTCAATATTTTTAAGTAGTATGTACACACACATACTTATTATGTAAAAGATACATATCTTGTGCCAAGTACTATAAACGAAACAAGTTGAATTGTGGCGAAGAAACAGCAGCTAAGACTGCATAGAAACAATTACAAAACAAATTAAAAAGTTGTTGCAGAAATGGCTTGATTTTAATTACGTATGATTAAAGTTATGCGAACATAGCGGTGCTCCGAGCTGGATCAAACCGCGAAAAACTAACACATCGTGATTAACAAACACGATGTGATAATGGAAACGGGTTGAATACTGACTTTATCACTATCGAGACTTCATTTTCAACATGTAATGGGCATTATCGATGATAAGTATTAAGCAGTTATACCGAATCTGGAGTTCATCAACCAATTAGCTATGATCAACCAACCGATAGCAGATTAATCGTAAGTTCATCACCAACTTTCAAATTTTCATCGTTAACAATGCCAATATTTATTGGAGATGTCAATGACTGGCACTCGTTTTACGATATCCCTTCGAAAATATATCCCTCTATCCAGCTCAAAAATTTGAGTAGTTAGCAGGTTGCTTAAAAGGAAATGCATATAATTTTGTTAGCCAATTTCGAGTAGACTAACTACATCGAGGCATTTAATAACTATTAAAACGATACGACAAAGAAAATCCTTTCATTGAAGCTCATGTTAAGTAATTCATCGACTAGCCAATCGACTAGTTAATAAGGCAACCGCTGTACAACTTGTGGCATTCCTTGATGACATAGACAAGGTAGCGAGAGGGCTAAACTTATTAGGCAAAGAAGATGAACCTAGCCCTCTTGGCCTATATTCATGGCAGTGGACCATCTTGATGAAGACGTGGAGATACTATAGACATTTTAGTAAATTGCGTCGACACATTAACCGGCATACATCAAACTGCACCAGTAATTGAAAGTCTTACATGTCAAGACCATATCAACTCCATTCATTTTATGTAACCTCGAATACCATTATTTTTATGAATGCGGGCATTTTAAATCAATGTCACTTTCTGACCAAAGAAAGTTTCATAAATAAAAAGAAGGTTGGTTCAGTTGTTTCGGAGAACGCCATACCGTTTATTAATGCCGAACCCGGAAAACATGCCATCTCTGTTAACGTAAGGACTATACTCTGGTTTATCTTTCTCCTGGTAAAAATTAAGTCGACTACCAACCAGCTATATCCGAAGCAACAGCAATAAGGTTTATACTGCCTCTACTAAAACCACATGTAAGCTGTCGTCAGCCACGTTGATAGTGCAAATTAAATTTTATCTACCGATCTAGTTAGTTGACCTGCAAGTATAGCTCAAAACTAAAGCTTAGGATGTATAGTTGCTGAAAGACATTCATCGCAAAGCGTAGCATTTAATCAGAATGCAGACATGGAAAAATAATAGTTACTTCACCCTTTCAAAGAACTCCACTATGACTGGGGCAATCGTTAAACGTATTTTTGCGACAAGTTTACACTTTGGAGAAGATAATGCAGTGAAATAAGTAGCAAGACATGGAATACATCCAATTTATGCAGGAATAGCAATAATTTGTTTACATTACCTTAATACCACATATCGAAGTTATAAGTAAGATACCAGCTGCTGACCAACTTACTGGATTACGAACTATACGTATTGATACAACAGTGCAGCAATGTTAGTTTGACATCTTATTAAGATGCAGGAATCATTAATTCGTGTTCAGCGCGGATAATGAGAAAATGTCCCGGTAAGTAATAGTTCGCAATAAAGACACATACTTAAAGCGAATACTTTAGTGGGAATCATCGGAATTGAATGAGGTTTTAGGGTCAATGGGATTTATTATAAGGAAATGGTCAGATAATCATCCCTACCTATTGCATGAAATCGAAAACATCAAGTATCGAGAATTTATAACTAGTGAAATAGTGATATGATACTAGGGCTACCTACCAACTATCCCGTGATGTGTTTAAATTCAGGGTATCCATACGTACCTTTGACGGATTTCATTACCTAGTCTATATACTAACGCCACATAAACACCAGTAACAAAACCGAAGTTTGCTAGCTTCTTATAGTAATTTACTTTAATACTTATGTATCTCTAAATAATTTCTTAATTTAGCTAAATCAGTCACTTTACTAGTATGTTGGTTAAAAGTAAAATAATCCTCTAATAGTCCACACTAATACAATATTTTCATCACTATTCAGCTTACACGATGTCATTATTGACAGTCGGTTTACTTCCCGTTTTGAAAAGGAAGGATGGAAGGACAGGAACGACAATATTTTAATCGATATGTATCTGGGCCGACATTTTGCAACTATCACTTTTTTCGTATTATATTAAGATTAAGATATTGTACATTTAATATTTTTATTAATGGGATATAGTTACATATTTTATTGAAGCGAAAAAGTGACGAGATCCAAAATATCGACCCTTGACCCGTCTTCTTGAAATTGATCCAAAAAAGGTCACCGCCGAATTTCTAGTAAAATACGACATTTCAGCCGAAATTGTAAATTGATTTTTTCGGAGAATTTCAAGAATATGGGCCCAGGTAACCCAATTCGTCGAGAAATGTGAAAATCTTGAACAAAACTTTCTTTCGTGACTACTTAACCATTATAAGTTTTTTATATTGGGAAAAGTGAAAAAGTCAACTGGATCACGCAAGAATCGTTTTATACCCAGGGCCATACAATTTTTCATTCTTGAATAAGTGCGAGGCTCAGCGCAATAATTATTCCATCTCGCACCATGCGGCTCGCAGAAGGTTTGTTCCTTTATTTTTTTTGGAAAGTTGCTCAAAAACACTCATTTGGCTTGGATATTACTACTGGTTTAATGAAATAAAAAAATAAAAAAAATTAAGAATATTTCCTAGGAGCAGACGTTCCTGGGGACAAAGGCAAGGTGGCTTCACTTAATAAAATACAAGCGATCACGTACAAGGCGCAATGAACGTTTAGTGAAACAAGTTAAAATTTATGATTTATCTGCACGAATATTACGAATGGAGAGTTTGTACTTTGATTTTTAAGCTAGCCGTTATGACCCGATTTTTGCATCAAGTATAAAACTCCCGGCAGCTTTTAACTTTGTAGAATAAGAAAACATCCACGGATGCACTGGTGTTATTTGCTATTCCATCATAACCGATTTGTTGGGCTAGATGGGCATTTCTCTTATATTGTTATGTCCATTATAGAAAATTATAAAATGTATGAGACCACTGACTTCTGGGTCGTTGCTGGAAAATAACAGTCATGAATATACTTTCCGAAACAGTTTAACCTTAACTCAAACCAACAAATAATTTTAAAAACATCTAAAGTCCTTTTAAAATGAATTCTAAGCCAAAAATTGTACTTTCATAGCCTTAATTGGACCCAGCTTTGGCCAAAAAACTTATTTCAACCAATGAATTTCGCGTGAAATTCATTACTTCAGCCTGAAGCGTTGAGAACATTTCTTGACCAAGGTCAAAATTACGTCCAGATTGCTTTTGTGGGATCATCCATATACAAATTTCTCTGTGACTTGGGAGGTATAAAATCACGAAATAAACCCGAAACGGACGAATAGTTTTCGAAATAATAGTATGGCAAAATTGCTAATATGCCTAGTTATTTGCATAAATAAATAGTCACATTCTGTCATACATCTCTACTATAAATTATTTTTAGGTGGACAGTTTTCAAACATGTTGAAAATTTGTTACAATTTTGCAAAGTTCATATATCAAAAAAATTTCATTCTACTGCCCTAAGATAGTCCTAATTGGTGGTTTGGCGTCTATTGGAGGAGGGGGGGGGACCAAAGTTGAGTTGGTTAATCTACCAGCTCCGTAACCTACCAGTAGGGTGCGCATCACGTGAGCTGTTCTGGTCATGTAATTAGGCAGCTGCGTGATGGGTACAATTGTGTAAGGGGTAACCTGTTCACAATTCGCAAGTTTACGTGGTGCATCCTTGTGGCAACCACTGATAATTAAGGCCATTTGGCACATTTTTGGCAATTTGTCACAGGCTAAAGTACGGCGCTAAAGAGAGTATGTATCACGTACCGGGAGGCAGTATTGCCAAGTTCATTAAGAACCCGAATATTGACTGGACGGATAATTAAGCAGGGTCCAGCACAATAGATCTTTTAGGTCGCAGTGCCAAGTGGCTGATCGCCCGCATGACCCTCCAATAATAATAATAATAATAGTCCTAATTGATTTAGCGATCCCTTAAAAGTAAGTTTCACTTTTTCGAAGACATTTGTATGATTATCTTAGTTGGTTCCTTATATTGATCAGTATTATTACCCATGTATTGTAGTACCGAACAGATCAACAATGAAAATACAATCGAATTGTGTTGATCAAAACTCTTAATCGAAATTCAATAACAGTGGCATGAGATTGGTTCAGTTTTCTTGGCGGCTCGGACCTGCTGCGTTCTTCTGGTTTCATACATCAGATTTAGGAAACAATGCTCTAATGTTTTGCTTACCGCTAGTTCTTTGTTTTGAAACAGGGATTGTACCAGAATGTAAATGATCAATATAATTTCGGAAGGATGTAATTTCAGTAGGATTTTTTTCCAGCACTAGTAGACAGCGTTTTGGTGATGCCAGAACATTATATTGGTGAAATTTCGCCAAGTTGTCTTAAATTATTCTAAGTTGTTCTATTTTTTTTATGTGTTAGTGTAAAAATCATGTTTAAGTTTGTTTGCTTTTACAGGGCAACTTTGGATTTTTTCTTTGGCAGAATAAATTCTGTAAACTAAGTAACAGTTTAAGTAACTAGAAACTTTCGAATTTTGTTGAGACAATTTTATGAAATATCTACCAAAATTGTCTTTATATTAAGCTGTTACAAGGCATTATCTATTCGCGAAATACTCAATTTTTTTCAAAAGTGGAATATTTGTCGAATGGCTAAGGTATTATAACAGCTTAGCATATAGGAATTTTCGTAGTCGCTTCCTAGTATTTTTTCAAAAAAATTCGAAATATTATTTATACATGATATATGTATTGAATAAGATTTGTAAAACATGGTTATCCTAAACATCCCAATCCCGCGCACTTTTTCCAATATTAAAACATACTGCTAATAGCCAAGACCTTGTGACAACTTAATGGGGGAGATCTAGCTTCCTAGGATTTTGTCAAGAAAATTCGGAAAATCACTTATTCGTATCTTCGATATATCTTGAACATTATCGGTCCTAAATATCCAGATCTATCACTTTTTCTAAATTGAAATATTTTTGAAATAACTCGGACTCTATTGCAATTTCAAATATAGAATATTTTGGTAGCCCGTTTCTAAGAATTTCTCAACAATATTCGAAAAGTAATTTATACGAATATTTAATATATTATAAAAGACTATGTTAAACATAGTTGTCCTTAACACCCTTATCCCCACATTTTTTAAACACGATTTTTTTTTTGAATAACTAAGACATGAAGAAAATTTAAAATATTGGACATTTTGGTCACAATCACAATTTAAAATTTAGGACCTTATGATATAGCCGAGTCCCTATAACAACATAGAATATAGGGCATTTTTGTGGCCCCTTCCTAGGATTTTCTCGAGAAAATTCGGAAAATCATTTATCAATATATTCGATATAAAATATGAGATTATCCCCTAAATTCAATAATCCCGCATTTTTTTTTTCCAAAAGTGAAACATTTCTGGGATAGCTAAGACCTTGTGACAGCTATCCGATGGCCGCTTCCTAGGCTTTTTCAGGACAATACGGGAAATCACTATAGTTTTATTCGATATATTATACGAAAAAATATTAAACTCGCGGGTTTTTTGCTAGTTCTCCAGGTTTTACAAAATTTTCTTATTTTACCCAGATATCATCGGAATAAATCATACCACACAAAAAAATTAAATTTGCTCTGTACCTGTAAATAAACTTAGACATGAGTTTAATATTTCAATATGAATTAAATAATTTCATAATAACGAAACTTTTATACTAATACATATAAAAAAACTTAAGCCATACTTAAGACAACTTAGGGCCACGTACGTGCCGTGGAGATTTTAAACTGAAGACGCTTTACTGTTAAAGCTCCACTTGGGTTGCGATAGTTTGATCCGTGGTGATGTCATCGTAAACTAAGAGTTCTTTGTAAGCTTGGACCAAACTCAATTTTGCAAGAATCCCAAGTATCAATGACAGCTGACGATCATTGAATAGCTGACGCTAGATTATATTCTCCGCAAATTCGTTCACTGAGGGTTTACTGACTCTAAAATTTGCTTGCTCAGTTTTTCTACAGCTTCTCTTCGATTAGTTTACGAAGAGCAAATTATCTAAATTTATTTGAAAATAAGCGAAGAATCCCATTGGCCTGAACCAGCCTGTTTTGCTTCCAGTCGCTCAAATTTAGCCCAGATTTCTGAGGAATCGGTGCCTATTTCCAGACTATACTAAGAGCCGGCTCCAAAATAATGGTATACCTAAAGCGCGAGTCGAATTCAAAATGGCAAGAAACCTTTGTATTTAGTTTGTATGTCGTTCTTTTTTTTTTTTGCTATAAGGTCTAATTGAAGATGCCGCTATTAGGCTACTATTAGTCTAATACCTTTAACCTAGGCCTTTGCGTTCATTTAAAGAATTTAAGTGCCGGCGATTTCCGAAATGAGAAAAGAAATGGTCAGTGAGACATTTAATAGTTTCATTGTTGACTATACTTTGCTAACATCTTGAGGAGTTTTCAGGGATTCCAAAAGCTCAAAAGTATTTCCTCGAAACGACGGTGATGGTCTTACAACCTACCTGCATCCTCTCCGCATTTCACATAGTTTCACCGTTCCATATTACACTAATTTTATCAAATTTTTATTAATTATTTTTTTTAACACACCAACGCGATTAATTCATATGATCTAATTACACTATGCCTTAGCTGGAGGCTCTGGAGGACATTTTACTTCAGATTTGGTATTTTGGTTTTAGACAGCACAGGAACCAATTATAATTTCAAATGTTGTATTAGAAACAACCATTTTTGTTTTAGCTTATCCACAAATAGCCTGCGAAATCGATGAAAGTTTATCGAAATAACATTTGATAATCCTTTAAACTCACAACTTACCAAATTGGTATGTTACGATTTTGATTTTAAACTCCTTTTTGTGTTACTACAAACTTTGACTTTCCTTTGGCAACATTAATAAAAAAATGAACTTACCCTTGAACTTCCATCAAGCTTTCATCGACACTTACAAATAGTTAAAAATAGATCTAGCTATTAAAATTCAATTTACCCAATGAATTATTAAAGCTCAAAATATAATAAAATTCAAACTTTTAGTTGAGTATTTTGGTTAAAAGTTTACTTTTAAATAATTTTGCTGGAAAATTAAATGAAATAAAATTTACTTTTCTACATACAAACCATCTAACTCTAACGAATATCAATAAAAAATAAAAAGTAATAAAGTAAACCCGCCACTTTGTAATAAAAGTACACCAAATAAAATTTCTCACCACCTCCCATCGACATTTTATCACATTTTGATTTTATGTTTGTGTAATATAAACACAAACAATAATTCGAGAAAAAGGAAAACAATTTTTTGTTTTTCAATTAATTATGAAAACATTTTTGAACTTTTTTTTTGGGAAGGTATGAAATGTTTTGATATTAAAAAAAAAAGAAGAAGAAAAAGGAAAAAAAAATCAACAAAATTATGAATCATAAAGCTTTTATATTTAACTAATCGTAAAAATAAATCAAAACATTTTGTTATTTTCATCGATTGAATGGTTTCGTATATAATATACGAGTGTACTCACAGAGAAAGCTTTTGCTGTTGAATTAAAAAGTAATTTTGAATTTTTCTTAACCCCTCTCGCACATTTTGTTAAATATTGTGATGTTTGTGAGGGGCGGGAAACGTCTTTATATTTTGGTATATTTTTTTTCTTTAGACAATAAAAATTCTTCCAACGAAAATTGAAAGCTTTACAGAAATTTATATTTATGTAATGTACTTGTAGCATATTGAAAATATTCGATTGGAAATGATTTTGGGTCAAAAATTTCTTGAAGCTGTTTTGTACGGTATGATGACTAATCGGGTTAGTGTATTGGAAATTATTGATATTGTCAAGTTGAAACAGTTGGGTTCGTTTTTTTTTATTGTTGTTATTACAAATATTCAATTGGGAGATTTTTTTTTTTTTTTTTGCAGGAAATATTTTGCGTAAAAAATTCTAAACAATTTGGTAATCGCTTTTTAATGACGATATTTCTGTGTCTATCGGTTTGTGTAAATAAAAAACAATAAAAAATATATTGAAATTACTTACCCGCCTTTAATTGGTTTTAAAAGAACATCTTCTACGTGATATAATATCTCATTTTTGCAAAAAAAATTTTACCTTTTTACCATAAAAATACATCGAAAGACGGATGCCATAGATGGCATGTAATTTATTATATCTAGCTTATCAAAAATGTAATTGCTCTTTTCATTTCAAAGCGATATACTGTGGATATCAATAGTATATTTTTCATATTTATTTCCGTTAAATTATCCTTGAAATTTTATCATTTAAGTATTTATATTATATTATTCTACAGCAAAAAATAGCAACAATAAATATCGTTCCTTTTCACTGAGTTTGGTTTACGTCTGTATAAGAAATACAAAAGATTATCTCTACAAGATATAATATTAAACGAAAGACGAATACAATATGATGTCTTTAAGGGAACGGTAATTTTTTTATAAATTCTAAAAAAAAAGCTTAATACGTAAATGCACGATTAAAAAGATACATGTTTACTTAATCCTTTTTGTGTTACTTAAACTTCTATAAAGGTAAATACTTTGATAGCTCTACAAACATAAACAAAATGTTATCTTTAAAAGTCTCTTTATATATTTAATTAACATTAAAATATTAAAAAATAAATAAAAATATGACTTTGATAAATTTATCCATAATATATGTATCAAACGTATTCAGTCTTCTTAGAGACATACATAAATGAATATAAATTATTTTAAGATGATCATAAAATATGAAATGATGGAAGTCTTAAGATAAGTAAGGGAAGAAACATTTTGGTTGGGAAGCAGAAGCTGTTTTATGAGAAACTGTAATACATAAATATTTCTAAAAGCAGTAAGCAGCATATATCAACCTTGAAGAAGGAAGAAACCATAATATACACCCAATTTGTTTCCATAATATACACCCAATTGATTTGTATGTCCTTTGTGGCGACTGAACAAGCTATGCAGTTCTATAATTTTCATTGCAATGTCCCCGTTGTCTAAAAGACCTGTGATGGAGGCATTAATTGAATATGTACGTACACAGAAACTGTTATATATTTGGAATTAAAAGCGTTATGATGTAAATATCGTTGAAATCAGTGAATATGTTGACAAGACGGTACCAGTATAGGACCCGAATATTTTAACCTCAATTAACTATGGTCTCATTGAGCAACCTGTGGTAAGGAATCTAAACAATTGGGACCCAGTAAAGAATTCTAATTATTTATTACTATTAGCACTGCCTGATCGAGCTATCCAGTAACTTGATACCGAACGTTAACCGATTTATAATCAACATCCGCTACACCATCAACAATATATATGCGGAATGCTACTCAAATTGTTCACATTGATTCCACAATGGTATTGGAATACAAGCTGTCTTTTTTTATACGTCTCGATAGATGTCTATGAATTACCTCCAGACTTTCTCTATTTTTTTGGTTGCATTGCAATAAATTCAGTTTAATTTGATCCAGTAGGAATTTTTACGCTACACTTTATCGTTTTTAATTCATTTCCTTGAATTACACAAGCCTTTATTTTTATACAGGTATTCTATCGAGATTACAGATTTTGCTTTCTTCGGTACGGACACATATAAAAAATTTGTATTTTAGCATGGAAACATACCAAAGTTAATTTTAAGTAAATTCGATCTTTGTCTACTTTATTGCCGATTCGGGGATAAATTAGACAAAGATAACTTTTTGAGGCTATAAAGTAGACAATTACTCATTAGGTTAAAACCATGCCACATACAAAAAAATCCAAAGTGGAACTTAAGGGGCGTATAGTTTTTAATATGCGACTATAAAATCTGAACAGACACGTGATATAAAACTATTTTTAATTTTTGAAAGAGTTGAATTTATTTCCGAAAATTTGCTAAATAATAAGAAAGATGTTTTGGACCCATGCCATATGCCATATATGTTATGTCAAACTTTATTTACCGGCATTTGAACCGGTTCTGATAACAATGATTCAATCTCTAACCGATGTATTTGTGATATGTCATCTTTATACGGAAAAACAAATTTTTCTTTATGCATCAAAATAATTTTGATTCTGAACAACTTGGATTTGGCCAACAAAATGAACACTTCTTTTTTTATTCTGTACCAATTTTACTAGCACAAAGACTCCTATTTTTACAACACCACTATCCATAACATTATTTGGGAAATTAAATTGATCAGCTTCAGATAATCGTTTATATTCAAAATCTGAATCGAAGGATTCTCGCAAAGAATAAACTGATTCGAGATCCGATGATGTATTGCTGTTATTTGAAAATATTTTTTGTGTTTTCCGCGCTAATTTTGGAAACTATTTTCAAGATACTGGTTTTATCATTTTGGTTTTTTTTCAAACTCGCTAGATTTTCCACCAAGTTTTTGACACGTTATTTTTCCGAAGTATCTGTATACACACGTGATTTACCTGCTTGGCGATTTGTTATCAGACGTTTCTTATGTGGAGCTTTCGGAGATGGCCTTATGTTTTCGAGTGATAATTGTGTTAGAATATTTTTTGATGTTTTATTATGACACTCTGCAGCAAAATTTTCAGATAATACTTCATCTCGTAGTAAATTCAAATTTTCTAATTCTTGATTTGCTACTCTATCTTTTATAAATACATTTACTGGCGAAATCCGACATTTTTCAAATGCCGAAGTAATGTTCGCAAAGGTGAAACTGTCTCTGAGAGCGTTATTTGCCAATTTTGGTATATCATAAATACACAGTAAAAAAAAAATTTAATTTTCAATAGAAACTTTACTATCTTTGTATTGTAAATTTCAAGTTTTACTGTAATAATGCAAAACAATATCAGTTTTAAGTGTATTTTTATGTAAAATGTAATATTCTTGTATTATTAAACTGGAATTTAAAATTAAAAGAAGTTTCTCGAAAATTTACTTACTATTTCAATCATTTTTCCTTTCCTGTTTAAATTTATGAGAAATAATATTTAAGCAACATACTGTTTCATGTAAAATTCTGTGAATGGCGTAATTTTACGAGACAAAAGCAAAAAGTAAAATATTCGTGTTTCATCGTGATTGCGTTAATTTGTGTAAAGTTTTTGAAGAGACTAGTTCATCCTGTAAAAAAGTTAATAAAAAAAATTAAAAAAGTGATTGTTCTTAATATTATTATATATTTTTGGAAGAGCTACACTATTCTCATCGTATGAAGTTAATAGAATAAATTTATAAAAGTATTTTGAGTTAAATATAAAGCTACTATAAGCAGACCTGACCTAACCTAAAATTTTTTTCATATTAAAATACAAATTAAATTTGTAACCTGGACATTGAGGTAAGTAAATAATGAAATTGTATTTATATTATGTACAACGTATTTGTAAGAATTATGATTTTTGTGGTGATATATTTTTAAATTGATATTGTGATATTGGGTGCATTCAGAATATGTAGAGTCAAACACGCGTATTTGATCGAATAACTAAGTGACAAAATGAAAAGCCTAAGTATTTTAGAGATTCTAAAAACTCTATTCTACATTTACGTATATTTTGGTTTGAGCGAAATATTTTATATTTCAAAATATGTATCTAAACTTTAGACTCAACATGTGCTGGGTGCGCCATAAAGAATTTAATTTTAAATGCAATTTCAGATCCTCCAAACCAATTGGAATCTACCATTTATTTCTTTATCCGTTTTATATCAATATACATAAAGTAAATAAAACTACAATGTTCTCTTGTGGCAATTGTGGTGTATCATGTGACAATGAAGACAAATATTTTGTACATCTTAGGTCTCATAAAAATGACTTAAATCCCATATTTAAATGCGTATTTAGTAGTTGCAGTCGAGTTTATTCAAAGTTTATTAGTTTTTCGTCCCATTATTATAGAAACCATCACAAAATTACAAAGCAATCCAACCAAAATAAAAAATACTTAAAATGCCAAATGAAGAAATGTACATTTAAATCTTTTGTAATAGAAGAATTATTACAACATTTACTTAAGCATTTGCGAGTGTCTCAAGCTTATATAGTTTCTTGTCCGATTAACGGCTGTATAAAATCATTTAAAAGTGAAAAAACTTTCAGAAACCACATCAACTATTCACATAAAATAAGATTCTCACGACACCAAAAACCTAACCCTCATGCGGAGTTGAACTCTTGTCCTTCAGAAAATATGGAAGCGTGTAACATATTGTATAATAATTGTTCATATAAAAATAACTCAGAGCAATCTGTTGAATGTGAGGACAATTTGGTTCAACGAACTGATATTAAAACCGTAAATGATAATTTATTAACTAATTTGAAGACTGAAAATAATATTCCCGAAAGAGTAATATCCCTAATCGCGGATAATTTCTCCATATGTTCAGATTTACTTAGAACAACTGTTCGTGAATCTATTGAAAACGTTTTTAGCCAACATGATCCCCAAAATGAAGTAAAACATAAAGTTTTAGGGGCAGTCCTTCCTCAACTTAATTTAATTTCTCAAAATTCTTTATCAACTTATAAACGTAATCAAAAACTTACCTCTGAAGGTTACATTGAACCTATTAAAATCAGCTTGGGTGTAAATAACTATCATAAATTCTGTTTTTATTATTATATACCAATACTTGAAACACTGACACAATTATTTCAGGAGCCCGAGATTTTATCACAGTTTAACAACAAACAGAAAAACAACTACTCTAAATTTTGTGATTTTACTGACGGGTTTTTATACAAAAATAGGAACTTTTTTTATCGCCAAAAGCGAATTGAGCTTATTTTATACACCGATGCATTCGAAGTTTGTAACCCTTTAGGTTCTGCCAAATCTAAGCACAAAGTTATAGCGATTTATTTTATGATCGGAAATTTAAATGTTCATAACAGGTCTAAAATAAACAATATAATGCTAGCATTGCTTTGCACGGAATCTCATGTCAAAACTTTCGGGTTAAATAAAATTTGTGAAAAATTATTAGTAGATCTTAAAAAACTAGAAACAAATGGTATCGTATTTAATCAAGAGATAGGAAATGTTAAAGGTTCCCTTATTGCAATTTGTGCAGATAACTTAGGTGCTCATCAAATCGGAGGATTTTTAGAAAATTTCAGCTCATCTGAGTATTTTTGCAGATTTTGCCATTTAACGCTAAAAGAATTTAGAGAAAATTTTCGTACAAAGAGCAAATTAAGAAGTGCATCATCTTATGTTGCAGACGTTAAACTATTGGGGTTATCTGATTCTGTTCATGGAATTAAACAAAATTCGTGTTTCAATGATTTAAAATATTTCCACGTCAGCAATCCTGGTCTTCCACCCTGCATCGCCCATGATTTATATGAGGGTGTGATTGCTTTCGACGTATGTCTAGCTATACATTATTTTGTTAATATTAACTGGTTTTCATATGATTATCTTAATCTCAATTTACACCGCATACAAAAAGCTTTAAAGTATAATGTGAGTTTCCCTGAAATCAAATATAAACATAGAAAATTAACTGGGCATGCGCTACAGAACTACTATTTTCTAATTTCATTACCACTAGCAATAATAGATAAAGTTCAAAATCCTAACGATCCTGTTTTAGAAATGATCACCCACCTTTTAGAAATTTCCCAAATTGTTTCGTCCCATATAGTAACAATCACACAGGTTCATATTTTAGAAGGCCTGATTAATAGATACATGGAGTTGCGGGTATTGCTATTTCCGGGTGTGATACTTAGACCTAAGCACCATTTTCTGCAACATTACACTGAATTAATAAAACAATTAGGTCCACTAATTAAGTTTTCCACTCTTCGGTTTGAAAGCAAACACCAATATTTTAAACAGATAGCTGTAAAATCAAGAAACTATATAAATTTGTTAAAAATATTTGCAGAGCGACATCAAATTCTGCCATCTACTCTTACGGAAAAGCGGTTTTGTGCTGAAATTTCAACAACAAAGTTCATGAGATTGGTACCTGATAATTTTTCAATTTATATTCCACACACTTTTGTATTTGAAACAAACAGCTTGACATATAATAATATCAAATATTTCTCTGGGCAAGCATTGGCGATTTCTAACATTAACAATGGATATGTTGTTTGCTGTGCCATAAAAACAATTTTGGTTAATAAAATGGTTTCTAAAATAGCTTTCTTAGGAAATTACTTTAGAATGATGTTTAACTATAAGTTAGGAATATTTCAAATAACGGACTCAGACGATGCACTAAATATAATTTCCTTGTTAAACCTTTCCTCTCCTTTTCCCTTTATTCCGATAAAACTTGGATCAACAACATTTGTCTCTTTACAATCAGCTATTCCAATTTATTGGTACGTTCTCTCTGATTGGAAAAATAATGTTATTCAATGTTTAAGAAAAACAAAGAAATTTATTTATTTATTTAATATTTGAAGAAATTCTACAAATATCAACCACAACATGACATCTCAGCAACGCCTATTCATCAAAATATGGGACCGTGATCGTATTCTAAAAAAAAGCTTTATGTGTGGCGAAAATTTGCAGATTTTAATTGAAAAGGGTAATTACGTTTTTAGTTATACATATATTGTTTTGTTTGTTATAGTCAAACTCGTTTTATAAGTGTACCATTTTCTTTCAGCAAATAATGCAGGTATTCCAGGCTCAAAACTGGTTCTCGAGTCAGATGGGACGGAGGTAGATGAGATAGAAGTTGTTGAATATTTTTGCCAAAAAAACGAAATTTTCCAGCTCCTTGAGAGTACAACTCCGTGGGTACCACCACCATCAACTTCTTCAGCGATATTACCACCAACAACTCCAGAATGGGTACCACAAACATCATCTTCTGAAACACAAATAAGGTATATTTGCGATGATAAACTAACTACGGATAATGTAACAGATCCAAATTCGGATAATATAATAACATGGATAGCAACAAACGCCAACATTAATCCAGCAGCAGACGTAGAACCGCCAGATAGTCCTTTAAGTTCAACGATATCAATGTCGAGTGGTAGACTCACGTCAATAAGTTCTGATTACTCCGGTTAATCAGAGAGCATTGGCGCCAAACAAGCGGAAAAGCTTTTCTCAGAATACGAATTTCCAACTCAGAAAATATCTGAGCAAATACTACAAATATTAAATCAGGGCAAGCCACTTGGCCATTTATTTTCTGATTTCATTCACAGTATTGTGAATGATATGCGCTGTAAATCATTTTACATTCCGCAGAAAGTATTTCGAACAGTTTCAGCGCTGCTGATTAATCAATTCCCCCTGAGTTTGGCAGTCGTCGATAGTAAGGGAAAATTAATCTGCACTGAGCCGGTTACTTTGGCAACAAAGCTTTGCAATCACAATAACTACCTAAATCGAGCTTCGGAAAATCGCACTTCAACTCAATTATTAAAACGGAAAACCAATTTATCAGACGGCGTACCAAACTTTTTTAAAAAAAATACAGTTGAAAAGCTACTATCAGATGACGCAGCAAGTGACCTAAAACTATGGTTAAGGGAAAACTTCGGAAAAGATATAAAAAATGAAAACCTAAATAAAGACATTTTAGAAGCTTTTAAAAAAACATTTACACAGCAACGAATATTTCTAAACGAAAACCCTACAATCATTGAAGTAACGCAACATTGGCCGCACTTGTTGTCGCAAAAATATCTTACTTCCCATTTTTGCGACTTAATGAATATCGACGAATATTTATTTTTCAATAATTGGAACGCGTTGAAAATTACTATTCTAAAATTAGGCAGTAACTTTAGAAACAAACCTTTACAAAATTGTATCGAAGAAGACGAAGATATTAAAGTTCTACATATAATTACAAATCATTTTAAAGAAAACTTGGATGTACTTTTGAAAAAATATTCGGTAATTAATGTTATTCCATTATTACAAAATCATTAAAACTATAATATTTATTTATTTTTCAGTTAGGAACTTCATTTAACGAGCTGGAATTACCTCCTTCTACGCCGTATCTGGCTATAATTGGTAATTAAATGTGAATTCAATTAAAAAAACACAGAAGCCTAAAACAAACATATTTTTTATTACAGATCAGGCTGAAAATGATAAAATCATATACTTTTACATTGAGGGGCATGTATTGGATATAAAATGTAGTTGCATTAAAACCGCAGTATTCTTAATAATGGCTGCTTATTTTGTTTTTAATATAAAATATCCAGCAGAATTGTCTCAGTCACTAGAAGTAATGCAAAAAGCATTCTTGAATGTGGACGTAAATTTCTCTCGGTCAAAAAAAAATAAGATGAACTATAAATCGAAAGTCGTGAATTTTTTAAAAAAAATTTTAAATGATTAATCTAAGTTACTAAGTAACACTTGGTTAGGCAAAACAAAGTAGCAATAATAAAATTTAAAGCCATACGAAGTTATTTATATAACTCAAATAGCTAGCTTTTTTTTAGTAAAGTTGAAGTATTTTCTTAATTATAATATTTATAATATTCGATATAGATATTTTATTTAGTTTTAGAATGAATTAATTTATGAAAATCAATTGAATTTGTAATATTTAAAATATAACCTTTAATATAATCTAAATAAACATGAACACAAAATTCTAAAATTTATTTCATTTACGCAATTTACGCGATAATTCATGGAAAATTGTATGTATGTGTTTTGGTATGTAAAAATACCAAAATTACGTAAAATTACAGGTAAGTTAATGTTTACAAGTACAAGATATTTCTCGTTCATGTACACACGTCATGCAAAATTACGAATATTATCATGGAAACTATTACATGATTTTGCTAGCAGATTTATGGTTTATTGCGTTTAATTTTAAATGGTTATTTATTATTAACATTTAATGTGATTTTACGTGAAAAGGTTCGGCAATTTTGCCCACCTGAAAATACATGTAGAATTCAATCAATTTTTTTTACTGTGTAGTAATAAGTTTCCCTATGGGTATGTGAGCATGAAGCTATTAAAATCCGCTTAAGGATAATTTGTATATGGTCCATAAATGCCCACGTCTAGAGACAGAAAGCAACACAATGCCAATTGCTATAGTATCAATATTTGATGTAAGGGAGGTATGACTTAGATGATTATCCATAAGCAAAAGAACATGTCCTTAAATTGAGCAACGCGTATTACATTTAAGGCGTTGCTTCCAAGTCGCAAGCTATTTGGTGAAGCACCGTGTAAAAGCATATGTTTATACCGTACTCGTGGGAATATAAATACTGGTGGAATTGTACTTCCCGAGGCGCTTGCAGTTCCACATAACGTAACAAGCTCACCTCGCTCAGCTGATACCATCTGACCTATATGTTTAGTACCGGTTTTTGCAATAACCTATACAATAATAGCAATTATAAAATTATGTTATTTAATATACTATCCATGATGATATATAAAATGATACATACCTTTGGAGGTTGAAAAACAGTATAGTTATTCCTGTCTCGTCAAGATTGTATAAAGCAACTTTAATTTTTTGTTGTTCCATTACAATTTGACGATGTTTATATTTGGTTTTACGTCCAAAGACATCCAAATTGAATTCAATTCCCAGAACCAAAATACCCCAACAGAGAAATTAGGAAACAACATCGGTGAACGTTTTAACACTCTCCTAACTGACACTCCAGCAAATACGGATACAGTGGATAACCAAACCAAAGTGCATAAACAACCGCCGATAATACTAAGATCTTTCAATACTGTACCATGCTAAGAATTACCACCAGCCACTTGGTACACACTAATGTGTAGGGTTGTAATGTGCGGAGATTTTAATGCCTTGCACTCACTCTGGGATAGCCATGCCGAAAATGAAAACGGTAGAATAATGTACAAGTCTTGTGAGCTTGACAATGTCCAAATAAGTTTTTCCTCTAGGGGCACCAGAGGCAGTTCGATGATTGACCTAGCTATTACAAGGGACATAGATATAGATGACAGACTAGTCGTTTTGGATGAGATTTGCTTAATCACCTCCCAGTGGTTGAGGCATATTCAAAGTAGTATATTGAAGAGCATAACTCTTTTATATTTATGAACATGGCATGAGCGCAGTTAATTTAATCAAAGTGTACATAATTACATTTATGAAAATATACTAAGAGATGTCAAAATAAGAGGAATAACACAAAGACACAAGATGTCTGAAAGTTGAGGAATATGCTACTAAAATTATTATAATTAGTTAACAATGAATGTATTTAAAAGTTGTAGTGTGTTTAATTCTATTTCTTATTTGTGTTGTAAATTGTGTCTTTGGTACCACAGAGGATGACATGTTGTCGTACCGTATAATACTTGGTGTAGCAAATAATGACTTACAAGCCAAGTTATTGCAAATAGATGATCTAACGCTTGATAAAGCAAAAGAGATAAGCCGTTTAGCCGAATTAACTAATGTCCAAGCAAAGGAAATCCAACAAGGTGCTAAGTTAGCAACACCACGTGGCATTGATAAAATAACCTCAAAACCGGGTCCGTCCAAATTCAATGCGTATCAAGAAAATTCATATCATTCAAAATTTGCAAATAATGGTAGTAAAATGCAACCAAATCAATTCCAAAGATATTCGAATACACCAAATTCATACTATCATTCTAAAAACAGTCAAACTGGTACTGCTAGTGCAAATAGAACAACGTTCAACTGCAACAATTGTTCTTGCAAGGACTTATATGGATAATGCCCAGCGTTTGGAAAGCGAAGTGAGAAATGCAACAAATGTAACCACTTTGCTGATGCATGTCGTTCGGTGATGCAAATTCAAGCTAAAATGGATGACCTTGCAAATGAGGAAAATAACGGTCATTCATTGGATACATTCTTTGTGGATTCGGTTAGTGCGGTGAACTGCAAAGTAGATGTCATAAAAGATTTACATGATAAATCATGGTATGAAAATTTAAAAATTGGAAATATGATAATCAAATTCAAATTGGATTGTGGTGCGGATGTCAACATTTTACCTGAAAGCTTATATGAAGCAATTTCACCTAAACCAATTATTTGAAATTCTTCATTGTCATTAGAAGCTTTTGGTGGTTTCAAGATCAATTCAATTGGTGAAATTACTGTCAACATTCAGTATAAGGATAAAAAATATTTTACAAAATTTGAGATTCTGTCTAATTTGGAGGCAAAACCAATTCTTGGTCTTCAGTCATGCGTTGAAATGGGCTTGGTTAAGCGAATTCACAATGTTAATTCGCTGCAACTGCAAGAAGAAAAATCTTTCATTCAAATAAATAAAGAGGTGTTTGAAGGTATGGGTTGTTTTCCTGACAAATGCTCATTGAAAATAAAAGATGATACAACACCGATCTGCAAAGCTCCTCGTCGCATACCATTAGGAATTCGTGATAAAGTATTAAAAAAGGTGCAGCAAATGGAGAATGCCAATATAATAACAAAAGTTAACGGTCCATTTGAATGGACACATAATGTGGTACTAATTGAGAAACCGGACAGATCCATTTAAATTTGTCTAAATCCACGAGAATTAAACAACTATTTAGAATTCGAACATTATTTAATACCATATTTGGATGATCTGTTATGGCACCTGCAAGGCATGAAATATTTTACAGTCTTAGATTTACGTGAAGGAATTTGGCCAATAAGGTTAGACGACAAATCAAAAAAATATACTACGTTCTCCACACCATTTGGTTGTTACCAATTTAATGTTCTTCCATTTTGCTTGAAAATAGCACAAGAGGCTTTTCAAAAAATAAATTCAAAATATTTCGGTAATTTGCCGGGATGTTTTATATACATTGATGATGTCCTAGTATGTGGCAATACTAAAGAAGAACATAATAACAACTTAACAAAAGGACTGAATAAAGCACGTGAAATTAATATAAAATTTAATCCAAATAAAATTCAGTATTGTGTTGAAAGCGTAAAATATCTGGGACATATATTTTCAGCAAATGGTATGCAAGCAGATCCTGAACGAATCCGTGCGGTTCAAAATATCAAGGAACCTAAAAATCGCAACGAATTAGAAAAAATTCTAGGTACAATCAATTATCTTCGTAATTTTATTCCAAATTATTCACACATATATAAATCTATGATTACGTCTCTTATTAAAAAAGGATAATATGTTCTTATGTACAGATAAACAAACTGAAGCGCTGAACAAAATTAAAGACAAAATAGCTGAAAATATGCTGCTACAAATTTTAATCCAAAGTTACCTATTACCTTACAAACTGATGCATCAAAAGATGGTCTAGGTAGTTGTTTGATGCAACAAGGTAAGCCAGTTTGTTTTGCATCAAAAAGCTTAAACTCAGTTGAATTCAATTATGCACAAATTGAAAAAGAGATACTTGCTATAGTGTTTGTATGTAAAAAATTCCACAATTTCATTTATGGGCGAATGGTCAAAGTGGAAACTGATCATAAAGCGTTAATATCGATTATGAGAAAGTTAATATCTGAATTTCGCTCTAATAGATTACAGCGTATGCGAATAAAATTGATGATTTATGATTTAGATGTTCAGTACGTACCGAGTAAATATTTACATGTTGCTGATTTGTTATCTAGAAATTTTGATTCAACGGATATTGAAACATCACTGAAAGACGTCGTACATACTATTAATATTAGCAAGGAAAAACAAAAAATTATCAGACCAGAACTAATTCAAGACAACATTACGCATTCACTAATAAAGTATTACAGGGAAGGTTGGCCAAAAACAAAAGCCAAAGTTCCAGATGCATAAAATTGTATTGACCTATGAAAGACAAATTATATGTATGTTGAAGACGAGTTGCTGTTTTATGAAAATCGAGTGTATATTCCAATTAAATTACGAAATGACATCTTAAATACTTTGCACGTACCACATTTTGGAATGTCCAAAACAAAAACAAGGGCCAAACCAATTCTGTATTGGCCTAACAATAACGCCGACATTGAAAAAATAATATCGAAGTGCCGCATTTATGAAAAGTATCAATCGTCGAATTATTCTCAACCAATGATAAGCCACACAATCCCAAATTTGCCTTTTGAAAAAGTATAGGTTGTGATCTAATTTAGTGTTTTGGAACCAATTATTTTGTTATGATGGATTATTATTCTAAATGGTTAGAAATCCATAAGGTACCAACTTAACAACCGTACTAAGAACACGAACTGTTAAAAGCCATACCGTTGATGTTGCAGGAATAATAAGAAATGAGTCTAATAATGGGGTTCAAATTGACCCCGTTTCCAATCAGCATCAAAATGTTTATATCTGTAATCCAGGACTTCCTTCGTTCTTCGTTATTAAAAATATAATGAAAAGCAATAAATATTCATTAAAATTAAGTTAGAATTTCAAAATTATTTGATATATTAAAAAATAATGTTCTAATCTGAAAATTACAGCTCTTTACTATAATATATTTCCAAGAAGTCAACCGTTTGCTTCTTCAGTCTATTATTAACCAAAACGTTTTGAACAAATTTTATATTTTATTAAGCATGGTACAGATAACGCAATAAATATTATTTTTCCGTTGAAAAACGATTAAAGGTAAAAATTCAACATTAATTTAGGAACAAGTATTTTATTTAATGAACCATAATAATTTACTTCTCAGAATACCAAAATAAGACTAAAGGCATTATTCGTTTCAGTCGAGTTTAATTTAAAGCGAATCAAAAACATATCAGAAAATGCCTCTGGTACATAAAAACCTAATAAGATTTTTATCATCTCATAATATATATTAAGCTTTACATATCTAGATACTTAAAACGCAAAAAAAACCAATAAGTATACTATTAATCTCTTAATTATTTATCCTCTTTAATTCCAAAACCATATTAATAAAACCACAAAGCAATAAAAAGATCTCAAATTAAGAAGATGGTACGGAGCAAGAAGCACGCAAATACAATAACAACAAACAGAGAGCACACAAAAGTAAATTAAATTTTATTCCATTCGTTTAGATAAAAATAAAATAATATAATATAAAAAGCTCATCCAAAAGACTCATGTAAAATATATTAATAAAAATAAAACTTTTCATTAAATTTAATTCTTCGTTTTTATTTTTTTAAATTATTTTATGGGATTTCATAAAAACTTAAATTAACGTTATTAAATTAAAAAAAAAAAAGCATTAAAAGCCTTTTGATGCTGCCATTTGTTATCGTTAGTGTGTAGCAGTGGTGAAGTTGCTTCTTCTTATATGGTTGTATAAACGCAATATTCTTCTTACGAGAGTGTTAAAAGAGGTTTTTATTTATTTAATTTTTATTAGGATATTTTGCGGCTTCATATCCTTTTTTATTTATCATATACTTTTTAATATGTGATTAGGTCTACTTAAGGATTGGGTATTTTTCTGGTTTTCAAAAGGGGGTAGACAAATATAATCTTTTCGTGGGACAATGAAAAACACTAATTTTCTTTCTTATCGACATCTGTTGGGAACAATATGTTTTAAGCTACTTCTTCTGTGGAATAAGAGTACTTTTTTTGGTTAAATTAATTTCGTTTTATCTATTTTTGTGTTAATATTTTTGGTTAAAACTTAACATGTATCGCAATAATCAAAAGGTTTCTAGAGAAACTATAGAATATCATTTTATATAGTAGAACAGTGATAAAATATAAAATCGAAATAATGTTAGCTTACCCAAAATTCACATAAAATGTGTTTTCTTGCCGTACCTGTAACAAAAAAATATTGCATCATAATCTTTTTCATTGTTAACTATGCAAAAATTATAATCAATTATATTCAATAATAAGTTACTTGACGAATCTCAAAAAATTAGAAGCATCGTCATTTTATTAATTATTGTAATAAGTTTTTCTACTAGATGTCTAGAAATTGCAATTTATTGCGAACGTATATGTGTCGCTTAGACAAAGGAATGTCGACTATATCGCTTTAAGACCCGTTTAACCTTAAAGCTTGGAATCAGTCTAAATGTAAATAAATGTTTTGCTTAAATCACAATGCTAAAGTTAGCCGGAAGTTTCCAGACAAAAGAAAAAGTTGATAATGCAGATTACGGTATTTACATTCCAGCCAAAATAGAAAATATACCGGTAATCAGATGTTAACAGATGCATTACTCGTGGAAACTGTCGGAAAATGAGAACAATCCAAAAAAAATATTTAAAATTGGAATAAAATATTCCTGTACGTCTAGTGGGTACTTGTGAATATAGATTGCATTCATGTTATTTGTTAATAACTATCGTTAGAAAAAAATTCTGTTCAAGTTTCCTGTAGAAATCTGGGAAAATTCGAAAATGCTTCCAGGCGAAAGTTAAAACTTAATAATGTAGTGTGTTACCCCAGCCGAAAGTTGAAAATAAATTCGTTATCACCCGATAGTGTTTAGCTATATTACTATGGATACTTGGATAACATTAAAACTTTTATTAATATTTTTAAGTGACAAAGTTTCTCGCTCTACTTTCTTGCAGAAAATTGTGGAAAATCCACAGAACCCAAAAATTGGTAATCAGCCGCTAAAGTGTTATATCTAGAGATGGGTTGCCTCGACGTTATTTGTCACTAACTTACGTCAACAGTAAAATTAAGGTAGCTCAAGTATCCTCCGGGGGATCTAGGAAAATTCGAAACTTAAATTGACTTTTTTCATGTGATAGGCAATTCATCTTCAAACATAACACTTTAGAGACTGATTGTATACCAATGTTCTAATAATTTTTGGAAAATCGACTTTTCTCAGATTAACCAGGCGAAACTTAAACTATATTTTTTCCAGCGATACCTTTTCAAAAAACGAATCAATGTAATCCAACTTTAGTCGTAGCACTCTAGAGGCTGATTTTATAAAAAGTTTCTGATGATTGTTAGAAAATAAAAATTTCCCAGATATTCCCACCGGAAACATTAAACGAATTTTTTTCCCTGCGATAACCCTTTGCAAATTACACCAATGCAATCTATGCGATGTAATCTCTCTTAGGATAATCAGTTTTTGATCGTTCTACAATGTTTAGTGTTTTGATTCTACAGGAACTTCGTAGGTTTTTTTTAAGAATGAATAATTTATTTACAATGGCTTTATTAGCCTTAAAATTTAAATGCTTATTGCAATTACTTCTAATATTAGTATGGGTGGTGAATCCCTTTTTTTTCTGTATATATTTCTAACTTAGAATCTAACTTAATCCTAATATAAAGGTTAAAATAATCAGGAGAGGATTTACCATTAGAAACCCTCTACCTCCCACTTACAGGCCTGCATGTATCTCCAACAGAACGGACAACGATTTTTGCTCACTATGTTGGAAACTCAAACAGACCCGCAAGTAAAAAGCAAAAAGTCCTCCCACTGTGGATGTTCCCCAATTTATGTTAGAGCCAGAGGCAGAATACTAACATTTGTTAGAAAAATAAATCTAATTCAATCGTTTTTTAATTTTGATGGGTAATTTCGTTAAGCATTTCGCTTTTGTTTATGTCGTGTGTTGAAGTCGAACCTCAAGGCTTTGTTAGTCAGGTCATACCAGGCTGGAGAAGCGTAAGTAATTACGGGACGTGGACACATCAACACAAAAGGGTAATATAACAAAAATAATAATATTTTGGAAGTGATTATAATATAAAAAAAAATCTTTGTGAAAAAACTGAATAATATCCATCTTTGCGACAAATAACATTGTGAAATTATAAGTTTATTAAAAACATTGTAAAAATAAAACTAAATATTGAATTAAAATCTTTTATTTATTAATAAATACATCAAGTGATACGTATTTTAGTTTCTATTCCGTATCAGTATTTTACATGGTCCTTCGAGCCGGATATTACATCCATTTTGAATTTTCTGAAAAAAAAAAAACTACATTTACGAGTATCTATAAAAATTAAAACATTTAAGTGAATTTAAAACATTGTGATTAACTATTTAATTTATTCATTAACCTTTGAAATATTTTTTTTATTGTGAAATAAACGGTTGTATCCACAATATAAAATATAAAGTGAATATTAGTGATTTGGTAAAACCAGTGTATACTTACTTAGTATATTTTTAGTACTTTTAATACAAGATCAAATCAAAGACCAAGAATCAGTTGCAAAATGGCTGAAGAGTTGGCAGATTTGGTGCGCCGGCGTGGTTCAGCAAAGGCTGCTTTAACACGTATGGAAGGATCGTTAGGAGTAATGAAGACCGACGAGTCAGTTACTGTTGTCGATTTAAATATACGCCTAGAATATTTAGAAAAAATATTCAACAGTTTTTCTGACCTTGACGGCGACATTGAAGCACATGGTGCACCTTCTGAGTTGAGAGATTTTGAGCGACGGTATTTTGATGTTAAAGGCAAACTCCGTAGTGCGGTAAAGAACATCACTGACCGAACAAATCAAGAACAGTTGAATTTTTCTATTGGCAAATTGACGGAACATCAAAAGGAATTGGTGGATGAACTGCACAATACCAGTTTCAATCAAAAACTAAGGGACGAGGTCAAGCTACCCAGAATAAACATTCCTCCATTTTCGGGTGATTTCTCACAGTTTCCCACCTTTAAGGATCTATATGAGGTATCGATACATAAAACACCAATTTCAGATGTACATAAATTTAAATATTTAAGAGGACTGCTGACCGGAGAAGCTGCGTCATTAATAACTAATATACCAATAACCAGCGCCAACTATAAAGATGCTTGGGAAAAAATATGTAAGAGGTACGACAATGTGACTCATATTTCCACCACATTATTAGACAAGTTTTTCGCACAACCTCATTCAAAAGGTGATCCTCGGCAATTGCGTGTGCTGGCTGATGTTACGGATGAGATTTTGCGTGCTCTAAGGGCATTGGGTACAGACGCAGAGCGAAGGGATGTTTGGCTTATATATATGCTATTAGAGCGCTGTGATGACAAAACTCGCCAGACTTGGGCTCTAGAAACTGGTGGCGGAACTTTTCCAACGATTGAACGACTCCTAGATTTCCTAACCAACCAAAGTTTCGCATTAGAACGATCTAAGCCAATCCGCAGTGAGACAGGATCATCTGGTAAAAAACAAACAAGACCACTGAGCTTGCAAATCAGTAGAGAAGATTCGAGTATTATAAGTTGTCCCAATTGCTCCGCTGAGCATTATTTATTCAACTGCAATAAATTTATAAATATGAGTCCAAAGGATCGTCGAACATTCGTGGCTGACAAAAAATTGTGTTTCATTTGTATGAAGTCATGTCATAGTGCTTATCAGTGCCGTTCAAGACACCGATGTAACCATTGCAAAAGAAAACACAACACTCTACTACATCTAACTGAAGGCGCAACCATAAATTCGGCAGAGAGCGGTAACTTAGAGAATGCCAACAAAGATAATACCGAAATCAAGTTGTTACATACCAAATTTGAAGCTGAACCTAATGTTATCCCTGAGGAGACATCTAATGTAAGAGTTATGCTCCCCACTGCATTAGTTTATATAAGAGATGGTTTTGGGAAGTTATATAAGTGCAAAGCAATATTGGATACAGGATCGGAAGCATCATTCATTGATGAAATGATGGTAAGGAAACTCCACTTAAGTAGGATAGCTGCTCGCGTCATAGTAAGTGGACTTGCAACTGCTAACATTATGACAAAAGGTATAACGGCCCTTACTTTGTTCTCCAGAGATGGAAGCGAGATTATGTCAACCGATGCGTTTATTCTAGCGAAGTTGCCAATTCAACTACAACCGATAAATGTAAGCTATGAGGAGCTAAATGAACTGAAACAGTTAGAGTTAGCCAATCCATCGTTCAGTGAAGGTGGAAAAATAGATATTTTGCTGGGAGCAGATGTGTTCTTCAAAATTTTGCAAGATGGGCGGAAGCAGTTGCCTAACTTGGTAGCTCAGAATACATCGCTGGGATACATTCTAGCTGGTACCGGTAAACGAGACAAGGAGCTTCGAAATTTGAATGTAAGTCTTGCTGAAAATGTTGACATAATGCTTAAGAAATTTTGGGAACTCGAGGAAGTCAAGGGAGAAACTATTTATTCGGACGAAGAAACCCAGGTTGAGCGCCATTTCCAAGATACCTTTAAAAGAAACAGTGATGGACGATTTATTGTAAGACTACCGATGAAGACAAGGGAAGCTATGATGAGTGGTTCAGTGAATTGTGCAATTAAGCGACTACATTCCATTGAGAAGCGATTTTTATCCAATAATGATTTAAAAATTGAATATAGCAAATTTTTGCAGGAATATGAACAATTGGGGCACATGCAGAAGGTAAGGCCACACCTTGAAAATTCATGTGGCTTTTATTTGCCTCATCACGCCGTGGTTAAAACAAGCAGCACCACTACTAAGGTTCGTGTCGTCTTCGATGGGTCATGTCGTAACTCTAGTGGGATGTCATTAAATAATATGTTGATGGTAGGACCTACCATTCAACCAACACTGTGGGAGATCCTGCTCCGATTTCGGTCACATAAGTACGCACTTACCGCTGACATCGAAAAGATGTATCGTCAGATTTTAGTGAATAGCGAAGATCGAAAATACCAGCGTATTGTTTGGCGCGATCATCCAAATAAAGCTGTTCAACATTATGAATTATCAACGGTTACCTATGGGACTGCTTCTGCGCCATTTTTAGCCACAAGGTGCTTAAATCAGCTTGGATATGATTTACGAGAGAAGGATCCAACAATTGCCAAAATAATTACCAAGGATTTTTATGTGGATGACCTCTTGACCGGAGCGGAGACTATCAGCGAGTTACTATATATTAAAAGTAGTGTTGATTCCGTATTACTGTCTGCCGGGTTTGCGTTAAGAAAATGGATCTCCAATGGCGTAATCGAACACGATACAAGAGAGGTTGAAATCAATTCATCAAATCCAGAACTAATAAAACTCTTAGGAATACAATGGAACCCAGTTTCCGATAGTTTTGGGTTTAAGGTGTATAGAGAGCCAGGCCAAGAAGTCACAAAACGCAAATTGCTCTCAGAAATAGCTCGAATATTTGATCCGCTGGGATGGTTAGCCCCTTCAATAATCATAACTAAAATTTTATTGCAGAAATTATGGTTACAAAAACTTTCTTGGGACGAGCCAGTAGCATCACGACTATCAGACACATGGAATAAATTTAGAAATGAACTGGTGTTATTTGAAAATTTCCAAATTTCACGTTGGGTCCCTCATGAAGGAGTCGTGGAACTACATGGTTTTGCCGATGCTAGTGAACAAGCATACTCAGCGGTTGTTTATTGCAAATCAATAAACAAGGAACGCAGTCAAGTAAAATTGCTAACATGCAAAACAAAGGTAGCGCTGATAAAGCAGGTTTCTCTCCCGAGGTTGGAATTATGCGCAGCACAACTACTCGCGAAATTACTAACCAAAGTTTCATCATCGTTGGGTTATTCAACACATCAATTATTTGCATGGACAGATTCCACAATAGTTTTATCATGGCTAAGTAGTCATCCAAGTAAATGGAAAACTTTTGTTGGTAATAGATCGTCCGAGATTTTATCACTAATACCTCGAGAAAGATGGAACCATGTAACATCAACTGACAACCCCGCAGACTTGGCAACGCGAGGCGTCCCACCGTCAAAACTATTGGATGCATCTTTGTGGTGGAATGGACCGAGGTGGCTACACTTACCTGAATCAACTTGGCCATCACAACTCAACCCAATAAATACAAGTGAAGAAGTCAGAGGAAAAACTAGTCACTTGTTTCAAATAACTTTAAATACGACTTTTTCGGTAGAAAATGAGAATCTAGGTAGCACTTTGATAACTAAATTCTCCAGCTACACAAAGTTAATCAGAGTGGTAGGATATATGAATAGATTCATTCACAACATATCAAAAAGAAACGAGAAAATATGCTATACATTCCTAACTTCTAAGGAATTAGAAAAATCACGGCAGTTATGCATAAAATGGGATCAAGAACGTGACTTCGCTGATGATCTAAAGAGGATAACAAACAAATGCCCTGTGTCCAGTCGCAGCAAACTGAAAAATCTAAGTCCATTTGTTGATGAAGAGGGTTTAATAAGAGTAGGAGGTCGTTTAACAAATTCAGATTGTGCTTACAACAGTAAGCATCCGTATATTTTGTCAAAAAATTCTCCACTTGGCAAACTATTAATCCTTTATATTCACAAAAAATTCCTGCATCCTGGTCCATCCTTAACTTTCTTTTTATTAAGACAGAACTTTTGGATCATAGACAGCCGCAGCTCCATCAAGAAGCTGTTGAACAAATGTACTGTATGCGTGAGATACAAAACCAACCAGAATAAACAGAAGATGGGAGATCTACCAAGTGAGCGTGTTTGCGCAGCTAGACCATTCTCAAATGTTGGGATTGACTACGCAGGTCCAATTATGATGGCTACAAAGAGGGGTAGAGGACCAAAGTTAATAAAAGCCTATATAGCAATTTTCGTCTGCTTTTCTACAAAGGCTTTACATTTGGAATTAGTTGGAGACTGTACTTCAGAAGCATTCATAGCAGCCCTCAGACGATTTATCGCAAGAAGAGGAATTCCTAAAAATATATACAGCGATAACGGCACGAATTTTACTGGAGCTGAAAACAAATTAAAGAAATTGGTGACAAAGGCAGTATCTAAATTGGATGAAATTGGAAAAATTGTGACCAATTCCGAGTTTCTGCAAGATGTAGCAGAATTCATAGCGCAAAATGGTGTCACTTGGCATTTTAATCCTCCAGTTACTCCACATTTTGGTGGTTTGTGGGAAGCAGCTGTCAAATCGGTAAAGGGACACCTAGTTAGAGAGGCCGGTAAAACACATTTGACAATGGAAGAGTTGTCAACGCTTCTGTGCCAAATAGAAGCGATATTAAATTCACGACCGCTATGCCCAATGTCAGCCGATGATTCATCATATGTGGCACTAACACCGGCCCATTTTTTGGTTGGAGAAGTAATTTTGAGTATTCCTGATGCACAACACTTGGTTGAAAACGATAATCCAATAAGTTATTGGGACAAGGTTCAACAACGAGTAAAAATGTTTTGGAATAGGTATCATGTTGAATACCTCAATAACCTCCAGCAGCGATACAAGGCGCAACAAACAAGCGACAACTTCAAAATTGGTGAACTTGTACTTTTGAAGGATGACAACCTACCTCCGTGTCATTGGGCGATGGGAAAAATTGCATCTGTACATCCAGGAAATGATGGTCTTGTCCGAGTAGTAACGATCAAAACAGAGAAAAACACTTTCAAGCGGCACATCAACAAATTGGTGTAACTTCCAGTAGATTAAGGAAAACCTTAATGGCGGGAGTATGTTGAAGTAGATGAATGCCTAGAAATAAAGACACTTGTTAATCCGATGTGAACGTACATTTTTTTTATACATTATATACTTACCTGTTGAATTATGCTATTTGAATTTCATAATCAAATCTTTAAAGAAAAAAATGTAATTAATAATAATTTAATTTAATTCTATTCTTACCATTGCATTATTTAGTTGACAGTTTATTGACATTGTGATATTTAGTGTTAGGTTTTACTGTATTTCATTTTTTTTAAAGTATTACCTGAATTAAGTTAATTACCTTGAATTATTTTTATTTAAAACTCAAACCAAATTAATAAAAAAACAAAATGTATTCAATTGAAATATATATCATAGATGGAACTATGTAAAGCAAGGAGGGCAATATTTAATATTACACAGCTAAAAAAACACATAACGAACAAATTATGCTGATGGACTTTTGCTCGGTCATTCAAATTTTGGCGAGGCGACTGGACACATCAACACAAAAGGGTAATATAACAAAAATAATAATATTTTGGAAGTGATTATAATATAAAAAAAAATCTTTGTGAAAAAACTGAATAATATCCATCTTTGCGACAAATAACATTGTGAAATTATAAGTTTATTAAAAACATTGTAAAAATAAAACTAAATATTGAATTAAAATCTTTTATTTATTAATAAATACATCAAGTGATACGTATTTTAGTTTCTATTCCGTATCAGTATTTTACAGGACGCATACACATTTTATAAACTAGTAGTTCGTTGTTTGTCTTTTAGCCCACTATTTAGATTAAAAATGGGGTACAGTGCGTTGAACGCTCTAAAGCACAAGTTTATTTTAAGTTTATACTCTATCTTATCTTCTTTCTTAAATAACAAAATCTTAGACGTGATCGGTAAATTTTATTTACAGAATAATGATGGTCGATTAGCATAGTCCCGAATTCACTTGTTGGCCCGAAGCGCTTGTTGGCTAGTGGTATCAAACAATGTACTGTAATTTAGACGGAAATTTATTTAGACATGATCGGTAAATTTTATATATACCATAGAATAATGAATGATTGTAGATTACCGTAATACTAAATTCACCTATTTGTTCCTCCGTTCGGAAAACTTGTCGACCACATTTTTATGATTTGTAACAGTTTTCGGTTTATGGAGCCGAAACTGTTGACAGAAATATCCGTCAAGGAATTTTAGGGTGGTCATTTTAGCCGACTAAACTCAGGGAAATGGGGTGGGGGATTTCCTAAAACCTTGACAGACCTTGCTAGACCACATGATTTGTAAATTTATAAGGAGAAACCACGATCAACTTACCCTAAATGTAAGGTGGGGGCTCCAATCACAATCTCATTCAATGCTTCACGAAATTTATCTCATCCTGAAATTATGAGCACTATTCCGAAAAGACCGACGTTTTTCCATACAAAAGTTATTACAATTTATTTCAAAATATACTTATATCTATTACAATTTCCATAAAGAAATTCGTTCTTGGTACCAAGTAGAATACTGAATTAATATTATGAAATTATATCTACTTAAACCAGATTAATATTGGTAAATAAACTTAACAATTAGCTATCCTAATAAATCATAAATTTTTTTTTCCGTTATATGTGTTAAGGGAAATTAATAATGTAAATTAAATTAAGATTTTAGGTAAAATAAAATATCAAATCAATTATATAGTTTATATAAATAAATTTAGAAAAAAAAACATGAAAACTCATCTGTTTAATATCCACAATTGAAGATGATGATTGAAGATAAATGTTGAATGAAGTTTGGTGACATTTTTTGTTGTTGTTGTTTTTTTTTTTTTGTTTTTGTTTTTTTTTTGTATTATAACACTAACAATGTATTATAATCCGTCATCCATACTCAATAGATTGTAGGTCTATTGTCCGTTATTAAACATTATTTTTATTTAATAAAACAAAACCACCTTTTACCACTATATATTTTTGATTTTGATTTTTAATTTTGATTTTTTTTTCGTTTTCTTTTTTCACTCGATAAATTAATTATATGATTTATTATATTGTTTTTGTTATTAATCACTCGATAAATTAACTATATATATTATTTTTCATTTTCTCACTGAATTAAAGCTCGGTTTTCCGCTGTGGGTTTTCCGTTATTTTCACCATGAGTCTATCTTCTGAGAATGTTTTTTATTTTTTATTTTTTATTCATTCGGTAAAACATTTGCGGATTTATGTATCTTAATGATTATCACAATAATATATGAAAACCTGACTAAAGTCTCATCTAATTTATTTAACTCAACTACACACACAAAAATTTCGGTTTTCCGCTTTGGGTTTTCCGTTATTCGCAGGGTTCTTGTAAGACCTTTTGTATGTTTCCGTTGCTATTCTATACTTTCTTATTATATAAATTTAACTAAATTTGATTAACTTTTATGACGCACTCAAGCAATGTTAAACTTGAAAAGTCATCACCAACAATTTCTATTAACAAAAAAAAAAATTTTGACTTTTTGTTTCCCGTTTTATTATTATTGGTATATTAAATTTGCAAAAAAAAAATAAGAGTTCAACCTTCTTGTGTAATTATTTTTCGACTGACCATCAAAAAAAAAAAAATCTTCTTGCATACCTCAAATATTATCGTTCTCCTTCAATAAAATTTTAAAAAAAAATTCACAATAGATTTAAAAATATAAATTATAACAATATTTATACAATTCTCCAAATCAAACACCTTCAGTGACGATTCATCGTTACAGATCGTGGGGACGACTCACACCCGAGATGAGTTTCAAAGCCAGGCATATGTTAAGAAAAATAATTGTTTATATCTATACCCTAACATCCTTTAAGTGATAAACTCCAATATTCTTGCCAGTTGTGTCTGATATCTCCACTGCAGTAGTACCGATTTTTCTCCGTATGATTCCTTCCACAAATTTTGGAGCTAGTTTAGCGGAAAATTTTTCTTTTGCATCACTCTGTACAAAATTTTTAACATACACTTTTTGCCCAATTAAGAATTCTCGGCTTCTGCTCCGTAAATTATATTGTTGTGCACCGCGATCATATGCCTGTTTCAGATGGGAAATTACTAACTGCTGACACAGGCTAAGCTTAGTTGGTTTTGAGTTAACAGCCACTTCCATATTACCCAAGAGATTTAATTCTTGAAGGAGTTTATAGTCACTTCCGTGTTGTATTTGGTGTTGTCCAAACATAAGATAATGCGGAGAGAATTGGGTTGACGAGTGAACGACGTTCCGCAAAGCCGCAGCTATTTCAGCTATATGTTGATCCCAAGTACGATGGTCATCTTTGACATATGAACGGATGGATGCCAATATAGACCGATTTACCCTTTCTGACGCATTACATTGAGGAGAGTATTTTGGCGTGAAAATGTGGGTAATACCATACTTATCAAGGCAACGTTTTAGGCAGATTGAGGTAAATTGTGTAGCGTTATCTGTGACGATCGACTCAGGCACGGAAAAGGTTAAAAATACATCATGTTCCGAGAAATCACAGACGGATGAAGCTATTGCATTTCGAAGTGGTTTAAGAAATATATATTTCGTATATAGATCCAAGACAACCAAAAGATACGAATTACCCTTCTTCGATCTAGGGTACGGGCCCAGAAAATCCATGTATAATTTTTGCATGGGTCGAAGTACCGGGATTTGTTTACCCATAGGTGGCTGCAGACATGTATTTGTAGCTTTAACCGTTTTGCAGGTATGGCATTTATTAATGTAACTACGAACATCAGCTGCCATGGTAGGCCAGAAGTAATACCGCTGAAGACGTTCTAATGTCTTGGCAATACCTAGATGGGCTGACATCGGTGGATCATGGGCTTGTTTAATAAGGCCATTTGATAAGCTAGTAGGGATATATAATTTCCATGTAGGCAGATCACTAAAACTAGGTTGAATTCGGGAGGGGTAAATGTAAATTTTACCATTCTCAGCTCGCATGTTTAAATAGTTGGATGGTAATTTTTGAATTTTATCGTACAACTTTAAATAATCTTCACACTGAAATTCAGGAGAGTCTAAATCAATATGTAAGATATCACTACTGCGATTGTCGTTGACTAATGCTTCCATGTACGCTCGAGATAGCGCATCTGGCACTACATTTTGCGTTCCTTTGCGATGCTCAATTTTAAAATGGAAACCTTGAAGTTTCAAGCTCCATCTGGCGAGCCTTCCTGATAGGTCCTTTTGCCCCATTAGCCATTTAAGACTAGCGTGGTCGCTAATGATGGTGAACGAACACCCCTCGATATATGCCCGAAACTTTTTAACGCTTAACACAGCAGCTAAGCACTCGAGCTCAGTGATCGTGTAGTTGCGTTGCGCTGCGTTAAGTTTTTGGGACATATAAGCGATGGGGTGTTCGCCCCCATCCTCATCTTTCTGAAAAAGTACTCCCCCCACTCCGGTAGAGCTCGCATCACACTGAACATAGAATCGTTGTGCAAAGTTTGGGTGCACCAAAACTGGTGCTGATGACAACGCTTGTTTTAATTGTAAAAAGGCTTGTTCGGCTGCATTATTCCACAGAAATTTCTGTTTTTTCTTCAACAAGTCGGTCAGTGGAGAGGCAATTGAAGCGTACGATGATATAAATCGCCTATACCACCCCGTAATTCCTAAAAAGCGACGTAATTTTTTTATTGTGTTGGGTGTCGGAAAATTTACAATGGCTTTGACTTTTTCTTGGTCAACTCTCAAGCAACCATCCCCAACGATATAGCCCAGATAGCGAATTTCCTTCAGAAGGAACTTGCTCTTTTCGAGATTTATGGTCAAACCTGACTTTTCCAAAAGTGACGCGACTTTCTCCAGTAATTCGATATGCTCATCGAAACTGCCTGAAGTAACGAGCAAATCGTCCAGGTACACAAATACTTTTTCATGGAGCTGATGCGGTATTACCCTATCCATTAGACGGCACATGGTCTGTGGAGCGTTGCAGAGCCCAAACGGCATGACCGTAAACTGATACAACGGACGACCTGCCACTGTAAACGCCGTCAAACTACGTGACTCCTGATCCAGCGGAACCTGCCAAAATGCATCTTTCAGGTCAATGCTTGAAATATATTTGGTGTGTTCCAACCGGCTCAGAAGCCCGTCGATGATGGGTAATGGGTAGGCATCTTTTATCGTCACCTCGTTCAGTTTACGGGCATCCAAGCACAATCGAACTTTACCGTTGGGCTTCTGCACGCACGTTACTGGGGAACTCCACGAACTCTCTGATTCCTCTATTACACCAAGCGAGAGCATCCTGTCCAGTTCCCGGTACAAGTAGGCCTGCTTAGCTGGAGAAATGGGGTAATGGCGTTGTTTAATTGGTTTGGCGCCCCCTACATCAATTTTGTGCGCTAAAAGATTAGTTTTTCCCAAACCTTTCTCAGCAAAGGACGGAAATTTTTGTATTGCTCTGTTTAGCCGCTCCGATTCTTCCGGTGTCAACTCATGCTTTGGTACTTCATTTTCATTGGAATGTTCAGTAAGTTCTGAAATTGACATTGGAATTATGTTAAACTCTTTCCAAAAGTCGATTCCTAGATATAATGTCTGTGTTAGATTCGGAACTAGATGAATTCTCATAACCTTTTCAATTCCATTATAATTTATCCGAGCGTATATATGCCCCAACACTCGTTCCTTTCGGCCATTTGCTGTGGATACATTTGTCGATAAGTAGTGGATTTTGTAACGATTATCTAACAGAAATTGTTCACTGCCACAACCAAGTGCAGTTATGGTAGCTCCACTATCCAGCAGACCCTGGTAGGGTATCCCGTCTATGGTCACTTGGGCATATGGGCGTTCGTCGGAGGCATCTACGAAAAGTGCTTCGGAAATGGTTTCACGGAGTATTTGCCTATTTTGTCGATAGCGTTTAAATCGAGACTTATTTGAATTTTCTTCGAATTTGTAATCCTTTGGTGTTTTATGTGAAACCGAGAAATGACTAGGTATTATGGTTGCAATAGGTGTTTGAAAGGTGACATGGTTTGGTTTTATGCTATTTATACTTGAGGATCCTGAAGCGGCTGGACTGCTGTACTCGGTCCGGCAACGCTTTCGTCCTTGGCTGAGCTGGGTCGAGTCAGTAATCGAGGCACCGTTCTCCCAGACTCTCGGAGCCTCGATGAGCCGTTTCCCGAGCATCCAAAGCAGTTTGGTTTTAGAATTCCACGCCTGCCACAACCAAAACAGAAAATACCATTAACAGGCTCGGGACAATTTGTAAAAATATGCCCAATATCTTGGCAATTCCAACAAATATTAAGATTGGAATTAGTCATATGTTGTTGCTGCGGTGAGTAAGCTCTTTGCGTTTGATTTCTTTGATACTCTTGTTTGTGCACGGGTTGTGAAAATCTGTTAACGGAACAGACCTCTTCGGTGTGGGATGGTATAGCCTTTATTGCATTCGAGTACCGTCGTCCTTCGGGTTCAAAACCAAATTGCTCTGAATTTTCCATGCAAACTTCTTGGACATTTCGCTGGTGGCATAACAACTCAGGGTCATATTTAGTACGACGCCAAGCGTCTTCTAATGCCAGACAACGTTGGACTAATGAATTTATGGAATCGATCGATTTTCCGGCAAGAGCTACGTACAGACCAGGTCGCATATTGTTCCGCAGGATGTGTAGAATTTCGGCCTCTGCAATAGGGACACGAAACTGTAGTGTAATCGACATGATATCGTTATAAAAATCCCTGAAAGATTCCGACTTCTTTTGTTTACGGTTTTCAATAAATCTCCTGATATCAGAATCGGTTCGTCTGTCTTGAAAAGCGGATATGAATGCTGATTTCAAAGTGTTCCACATAGTGTTAGGATTTCGTTCCAAATAACACCAGTACCAATTGGAAGCGTTGCCTTTAAGTACACACCCCAATTCATTACGCAGTTCAGTATCATTTAAATTGTAAGTGCGAGCGAAGTGTTCAATCCGAAATAAGAATCGCTCAACCGGTAAACCATCAGGAGCTCCGTCAAAGAAAATCTTACATTGGCTCAAGTTAGTATTAGGACGAACAGCATATTTTAAAGGTACCTTTGTTACTTGCGGATCTTGGACTGTTGGTACTTCGGTTGTCAACGGTTTATTAGTAGAACGAGTTTCGATTCCCTCTGCATTTCCTGACTGGTTTGGTTTACAGTGCGTTGATGACATTGGTACTGGGCTATCAATTTTCTGGGAAGAGATGCTAGACTCAGTTGGGTCTCGCGTTTCAAACTTGTTAAAATAGTCTTCATCATCCGATGAGGACAATTCATTTGTTTCAAATTGTTCCGACTGCTTTACTTTACTTAAGGTGTCATCTAAATTGTCGTTTTGCATAGCTGACTGCACGGCAGACAATATTACCTCTCCTCTTTCGGTCAACGCTTTAACCTGGACTTTATAAGTTCGACTAGTATTTGCTAAACGTTTTAAACGGTCAATCACGTGCAACACCCTCACTTCTACTTTCTGAAGTTCTTGCGCCAAAGGCCTATTTGCGACATCAATTTTCAAAATCCACTCACGGTGTTGTTGCAATTTATTAGTACATTTGTGAATTTCTCGTTTAGGATTTTTAGAAGCGGATGAATGAGGACGAAAAGGTTTCAATACCGGGTTGTTATTTTCATTTACAAACGCTGCTCTGAGTAATTGTAACCTACTTATGGGATCTCCCTTGAGATGTCTGGCTTCACACTCTACCTCGAATTCGTCCGGATCTAAATAATCGGCATCCATTTTCTTGTTGTTTTTAACTCCGATTAATTGGGCAGGCAGCGCAAAAAAAAATAATAACAAAAAAAAACAATGATCAAAATTGATGAGATGCTTCAGAACACTTAACTAACTGATAACGTATGCAATCGCACCAAGATGTATTGATTCGGAGATTTTATAAAATTCAATAAGTATGAGTTGAACAAAAAACAGACCAAATTATAAAAAAAATATAACCTTCTGCTATGAAAGAGCTTCTCTTACTTTATTATCTAAATACTAACAATTAATTTATCCCACCGAATACCAAAACACGACAAAACAATATTTCGCAAAAATGTCAACACGATGTAATGCAAAAGTAATGAATCCAGACTTCAAGCTCTAGACTTGAATTGTTATAATTATGTCGAGAAATAATCAAACAAAAAAAAATAATAATAAAACAAGAGTTGAAATATGTTAAATAAATACTTAATAAATTAGATACTAAGAAAAAAAAATTGAAGAAAATAAATTAACCAAGTAAGTATCGTGAAGAAAAAAAAAATCCAAAATGAACAGAATGAGATTAGAAACTGAAGTCACCCACCAAACGAAAACTGAAATTTAACTTTTTTCGCTTTGTTAGCTTTTGTTGCTTGTTGGTTGGGTAAGCTGATCGTTGGCTTATTAGGATATAAAAGATGGGGTTAAGGAAATTTGAAAACTCTTTGATATTTAAAGATTAATTTCTAGAACCATCAAAGTTCGATAATCTGAAGACAAAAAATTTTCAAAATAAAAATATATATACATATCTGTATGTATACATTCTGTGTGTTTACGACGGTCTGATATAGTCAAGTGTCTACACTTATTACTTCTGTGGAAAATGACATAATATAAAAACCGCACAAAAAAAATTATTATATTATTATACTGTATATAGCAATCTTTAGAATCGTGAAACAATAATTGAGTCAACGTTAAACGGAAATAATACGTTCACGAATCTGTTGATTGAAAAAAAAAAAATGAAACAGTAAACTACTTCAACAAGGTTACTTGGACAGTAGGATGCTTCTTCAAAAAAAATATTATTATTATCTAAGACATGCTAAGCACGATTGGGCGCCACTGTAACAGTTTTCGGTTTATGGAGCCGAAACTGTTGACAGAAATATCCGTCAAGGAATTTTAGGGTGGTCATTTTAGCCGACTAAACTCAGGGAAATGGGGTGGGGGATTTCCTAAAACCTTGACAGACCTTGCTAGACCACATGATTTGTAAATTTATAAGGAGAAACCACGATCAACTTACCCTAAATGTAAGGTGGGGGCTCCAATCACAATCTCATTCAATGCTTCACGAAATTTATCTCATCCTGAAATTATGAGCACTATTCCGAAAAGACCGACGTTTTTCCATACAAAAGTTATTACAATTTATTTCAAAATATACTTATATCTATTACAATTTCCATAAAGAAATTCGTTCTTGGTACCAAGTAGAATACTGAATTAATATTATGAAATTATATCTACTTAAACCAGATTAATATTGGTAAATAAACTTAACAATTAGCTATCCTAATAAATCATAAATTTTTTTTTCCGTTATATGTGTTAAGGGAAATTAATAATGTAAATTAAATTAAGATTTTAGGTAAAATAAAATATCAAATCAATTATATAGTTTATATAAATAAATTTAGAAAAAAAAACATGAAAACTCATCTGTTTAATATCCACAATTGAAGATGATGATTGAAGATAAATGTTGAATGAAGTTTGGTGACATTTTTTGTTGTTGTTGTTTTTTTTTTTTTGTTTTTGTTTTTTTTTTGTATTATAACACTAACAATGTATTATAATCCGTCATCCATACTCAATAGATTGTAGGTCTATTGTCCGTTATTAAACATTATTTTTATTTAATAAAACAAAACCACCTTTTACCACTATATATTTTTGATTTTGATTTTTAATTTTGATTTTTTTTTCGTTTTCTTTTTTCACTCGATAAATTAATTATATGATTTATTATATTGTTTTTGTTATTAATCACTCGATAAATTAACTATATATATTATTTTTCATTTTCTCACTGAATTAAAGCTCGGTTTTCCGCTGTGGGTTTTCCGTTATTTTCACCATGAGTCTATCTTCTGAGAATGTTTTTTATTTTTTATTTTTTATTCATTCGGTAAAACATTTGCGGATTTATGTATCTTAATGATTATCACAATAATATATGAAAACCTGACTAAAGTCTCATCTAATTTATTTAACTCAACTACACACACAAAAATTTCGGTTTTCCGCTTTGGGTTTTCCGTTATTCGCAGGGTTCTTGTAAGACCTTTTGTATGTTTCCGTTGCTATTCTATACTTTCTTATTATATAAATTTAACTAAATTTGATTAACTTTTATGACGCACTCAAGCAATGTTAAACTTGAAAAGTCATCACCAACAATTTCTATTAACAAAAAAAAAAATTTTGACTTTTTGTTTCCCGTTTTATTATTATTGGTATATTAAATTTGCAAAAAAAAAATAAGAGTTCAACCTTCTTGTGTAATTATTTTTCGACTGACCATCAAAAAAAAAAAAATCTTCTTGCATACCTCAAATATTATCGTTCTCCTTCAATAAAATTTTAAAAAAAAATTCACAATAGATTTAAAAATATAAATTATAACAATATTTATACAATTCTCCAAATCAAACACCTTCAGTGACGATTCATCGTTACAGATTTGAATAAATTTATTTTTATTTTATTCTAATTATTTTATTCCTGAGGGAACCGGATACTCCACTCATATATCTCGCTAGTAGTTCTATGTATAGTTATTTATCATTAAATTGTTATTCCACTCATCCTAATAAATTCATATATTTCCTTATAAACATAACCTCCCTCATTCATTACTGTCGTTAAATTTCTTGCATTCCGAAGGATGTTGAACTTTGATCTGAATTGATTGAATTTCGGACAGGCCAAAATCAGATGTTCAACATCCTCCACACATCCACACAAACCATAATCTTTATCCTCACAAGCATTTTTTCCAATTACCATCGTTCAGCCTGTTTCTCTCTATCATTCTCAACATTCGCGTATCTCCTTTAAGCTCCTTGTAGAAGAGATTTCTTAAAGGAGTACCACATAACTCCCTGTACTTCGTTCCTTTCGTTAAACTTTTTTCAATATATTCGCTCTCCCATTTTCTCCACAGATTCATCTGAAACATCCTTCCTTTCATACTCCTGAACCCTGTCATTCCCTGTAGCCTTTTTAGCTAACACATCAGCTTTTATATTCCCCTCGATCTGCCTATGTATTGGTACCAATTGTATGGTCTGCTCACGTTGACATATATGAATACATTCAAAAATCAAATCAACATACACATTGCCTTGACTTCCACCTCCACATTTTAACAAACACAAACCACTCTGGGAATCTGAACATATTATTATCTTCCTATTCTCCTCATTCACAGGCAATTGAATACCTTCATATATTCCAATCAGTTCGGTGTTCATTATACAGATACTTTTATCCAGTCCAAAACACTTTTCCACATTCGTATTGGGCATGAAAATACAAACGCCTACATCATTATCAATCACACTAGCATCTTTATAAACGATATCATAAATTCCCACATATTGCCAACTGATTTTCCCAAACATAATTTTGGCGATAACTTCATTCATTCCCCTATTATATTCATCCATATTCAGGCATACAGTATGACTATTAGTATAGATTCATATTTTCCAGTGCAATGCCAGCTATATATGTTGGTTTGTACACCGCCCTACTTTGAAGTCTCACTAGGATTTCATTCCAAAACTCACGTTCCTTCGTTATCATTCGCACTGTCTCTCTCACTGTGATTCACTCTCTCTTATAATGGAGAGGTGAATCATCCACTTCAGACCACAGTGTATATATTAGAGTTGAATTAATCGCTCCTAGTACCACTCTGGCACATGCATTCTCTACTTTCAACAATTGACTAAAAGCCCCTTTCGAACTATTTCCATAAACACTAATACCATACCCATTTTTGCAGGATATAAGGACCTTTCTAAATTTATCAGTCACACTGGGGTGAGCGCCCCGTTTAGGTTTAGTCACCCGTTTAATCACATTTATACGATACTTGCAGTTATCTGACAACATTTTCATGTGCTTCCCAAAATTGATGCACCTATCAATCCAAATACCCAAATACCTGTACGTGTTTACATGTTTAATTCTATTACTATCCACGCTAACGTTTAGATTTACGTCATTCGTTTTAAAGCGCATGTAAGCACATTTATTAGGATTAACTCTTAAATTTAACATTTTTATTTTTCCTATAACTTCATATACCCCCTTTTGCGCCTTTTGAGCCGCTGAATCAATGCTTCTTCCTTTTCCAATTGTAACAAAATCATCTGAAAATTGCAGAACGATTTGATTTTCTGAATTGATGTGGTGTATCTCGCTGGTACATAGGTTAAAAAGAGCTGGCGATATTATACTTCCTTGCTGAAGTCCAATATTTGCCACGCCCTCCAAAACATAACCAGTTCCATTCAAAACAATTTTCTGTCACTCATAAAATCTTTTTTCCACATACATACATACCTTCCGTGAACATTTAAAATTCGAAAGAATTTGTTGTAACTTCCACGGAACCACATAATCATATGCTCTCTCAATGTCCAAAAATAATGCGCGAACTTTTCCACACACTCGATTGCAGAGTGGTTCTTTCGAAATCCGAATGTTGTGGATGGCAACAAATTATTTTCATTCATAAAAGCTCCCATTCGTTCTTTCATCATTCCATTTAAAATTTTAATATAAACATTCAACATACATATGCCACAATAATTTTTTGCCACATTCGGATCTTTATCTCGTTTAAGAATAGGGCCCATCCTGCTCTCTTTCCATTTTTCTGGTATTTTGGAACTTATCCGTGCTTTGTTGAGTGTCTCAAGCAATTTATATTTTGCTGATTCACTCAACAACTGAATCATTTTGTTGGTTTCCGGAGTGGTAGATTTGGAGTTATCTAACACTACAAGGAAGTCGTTCCATTCATATTTCCCATCCATTCTTTCATTTTTATCCATTCTTTCACCTTCACTTGATGTATTCAAACCATTGCGGACATTAAGTACAATTCTCAGAAATTCCTCACCTTTTTCACGGTTCTCTATTACCATATTGCTCCCATTAAAATATTTCCCATTCCCTCTGTTAAATAAATTCGATACATCTTTAGTTGTGGTTCTATGTGTCACTTGCAACACATATTCACTCCAACAGAAGTAATACTTTAGATTATATACGTTTCCGTTCCTTTCATCCGGGCAACTTGAACTCAATTGTTTACCAGCAATACCGGTTTACAAATTACATCAATGTAAAGACTTATTTTACACAAAGTTTCTAATACATTTTGGAATATCGAATTTTCCCAGTATAACCACGGGAAACTTGAACTGATTTGTCATCAAACGAATTCTATTGACAAATCACATTAATGCAGTCTATCTCCAGACATACCACTCTAGTGGCCGATTTTATATCAATTTTCAAAGTTTTCCACGAGAGCTAGCTGACGCAGGTCCATTTAGTGAAGTTATAACAGTGAATACGTTATTTTGGAATTAAATAATTAATATAAACTATCGAAAATTCGAGTCAATTAATTTATTAAAAAAGATGGATAATTCATTATACAGTAGTGAATTGACTCCTTGATGAACTTCTTGAATAAAATGTGAATAAAAACGTAATAATGGATAACAGCAATACATCGATTGACAATAATAAAATATTAGAGGATGAATGTAATAAATTTGGAGTGGTATCATGTGTGGTAATATCATAATTCAAGAGCACATTTAGAAGCAGTGCAACCAGCTGATATTGATGAAGTTTTGATATTTGTTCAAATAAAGCCAGTTATCTATTACCTAATTCAATAATAATATATCCCAATAGCAAAACTGTGACATTTCTATTAAAGAGTACTATTAATGGGCAACATGTGCTACATTACTATGAAAAATACTACACATTATAAACATATTCATATTTAGAGATGGAACAATGGACAAAATAAAATAAATCATTAAGTGAAAAATCCGACCAGTAAATTAAAAGCGAAATGGAGCAATGTGTCATTGGTTAATGAATCTAAGGCTGAAAAATGATTATTTTATAGAGTGAAAGTTAACTGAGCACAGGTATTTTATTTAATTTTTTTTCTACATTGTGCTACTAGATCTGTTCTATACGTACATATATGTACATATAATTATTTATATTACAGACGAAATTGTGACTGTTTACTAATATTTCCCTACTTCCCTTCAGGAATCAGTGATTAAAACCTGGAAGAAAACCAGCAGCTTTAAGAGCGCGACAACTTCAAAATTTCAATAACTTCAATATCTCTTCAGGAATTATTAAACGAAGTGACCAAGATTGAACGATGAAAACGGTTACCAGCTTGTAAGTTTATGTCCGGTTTTATAAAATTGATTCAAATAAGTAAGTTTTTCTGAATTTGTTTGTACAGGTTGATATCGGTTTCAAATTAATGCTATCATCGTTCGATAATTTTGTTACCAAGGTTATACCAGTTTTCGATACAGAAATTAAAGACAATGCCGCATTTTATATAAATTTATTTCAAAAGAAGGAATCGACGTGATTAAGTAAATGCTAATCCATACTTGTATTAATTTCAAAAAATGCTTAATGAGGAACATTTGCACATAAGTAAATTAACTAAAGCGAATATATATTATAGATTGGATTGCAGCATTATTCCTACAGGCAACTCTTCATCCTAAAAGGTTCAATAAAAGTCATAAGTCTACTATTTTGGTGGCTCAAGAACCTTTGTCTGTAACATCATTTAATAATTTGCAGGAAAACTTCAAAAAACACTTAAAAACGAAAAAATTAACATTCAACCTCAAATTATAGTGGTAGCTCCAGCGTTAGACAACTTGAGCTTTTACGTAAATTTAGACGAGCTAAAATATAAATTGGCGTCTTTCAAGGAGTAGTAATTTAAATTACAAGAGTGGTAAATTAAATTATTTTTGGTATTCCAGTTATTTGTCTAAACAAGATAGAAGGCAGTATAATGGATCTACAACTCCAAATAAAAAGGTATTTTGAAACCGGAGAGGTACTTTTTGACACATTAGCCAGCATGGAATGGTTAAAGTTTTTTACATACATATATTGAAAATGTTTTAAATGGAAAATTTTAGAAAAGTTTAACTATCAAATGCGAACGTGTTGTTCTTTAATTATCAATTTACCTAGATGACTTTGAAATAGACAATCCATTAACCACTTGTTTTGGTGAATATGAAAATCAAAGATCTGTTTACGTAAGAATCAGAAAGGATAAAGATATGTATTAAACAAAAAAATTATCACATATAATTCAAATTAATCCAAATTATAGGTAGTAATTTAGCGCTAAAGATAGTACTAGGATACAGTAAATCATTTTCGGCAGAAAATCTCTGCAGAATATGTAGAAGAAGTAAATTTGAAACAGAATCAGACACTAGTAAAATAGCAACCTCGCTTCCAAACAAAACTAATTATGAGACGGACTTATTACAAATAATTCAACAAAAATCTGATCAATGAAAATTTTATATTTAATGAGCTGAGTGATTTTTACGCTACTTCTAATTTTTCTAGTGACATTATGCATGATATGTATTTAGAAATTTGTGAATATGGGCTGTCCAAAAATTTTAAGTTATTTTATTTTCGAAAAGCAAGGCAAATTTCTCTCTAGAATTATCGGAAGCAAATATTTAATTATCGCGATACAATGTAACATTAGTATGTTCATTTAAAAAGCAACTTAAAATAAGTGCTTCTCTTAATATTGTTTCCAAAATATGCTCTTACTTCCATAGAACAACTAAAGAATGGAATATTACTTCATCATCAGCTTTGTAAGAAAACATTTAACCTTTGCGTCCCTGAATAGGTACATGTGTCCAAGTTTACTTCCGTATTATAATGTACTCATATATTTCAGCAAAGTAAAAATATATTTTTGTATACAGCACAAACATCAAAGGGCTTAAAATAAAACACAACATCAAATGAATCAAAAGAAAAAATATACGAAAACGATTTTGATAATAATTACTAGGTTCAGAGAATATTTATTTTAAATATGAATACGAATGATGCATGAGTAATTCAAAAGCGACGCTAAATGCCATCTCAATAATCTTACTGGTTTTTTTTATGGTTTGTAGCGGCTCACGCATGCGTGCTCCGCCACACTGTATCACTCACATACATTAACGTCTGAGTTCACCCAACCACTAACGAATGTTTCACGCCGCTAAACGGTGACATTTCAATTTGGGAACATACGCATGCAACCATTAAACTACTGTCTCTTCCACATGAAGAGACAACAAAAACACAAAATAAAATAAATAATTATTTCTTGTTTTTATATTAAATATAATTAATTTGTGTATAGTTTACGAACTTTGTGTATTTCTATAGGTCTTAATTATAGATTTTTTTGACTTCCGTAGTAGCGTTTAGGAATCTAGCGGTAACCAATGTCGTCTAAAAGAAAAGTATTTGATTTGAATGTTTCAAAATGCAGAATGTCGTAAAGTGCGCTGGACTAGTACATATGAGGATCATGGGTTGATCCTGGCCATCGACAAACTATCTATATACCGCACATATCTAAAAATATAAGTTTATTAAAATTCATTTTTTGTCTAAATGAACTGAAAATTATTACTTTTTCAACATTTAGGGCATACACATTTTTCCTATTGTTAAACGTGTAGGTGCCCGATAACGCCGGCTTTTGAATTAAAATATAGTTCCGTCTATGGCCCCATTAACGTTGGAAAACCCAAATTGGTCATAAAATTTTCGCTTAATAGAAGAATTACACTGCCGTTTGAAAATATTATAAATTTGTAGCTTTACGGCACACTGCATTTAAAAATTGAGGAAAAATACGGCTCACCGTCGGCTGCAGTAAATTGTTCATACACATTTGCCCACTGTTATACTGAAAGTTGCCCGATCCGAAAATTTTAGGGCTTGCTAGAACCTAAAAAGATTTCCTTAAATTCCTCTATCAAAAGTTTTGCGATTTTTTTTTTGTGAAACGATACCGTTTAAAACAATCGTGATCGTCACATTCAAAAGGATTTTCAAGAACTAAAAATATTACAGCTTCCCTTCTTAATTAATTGTTTCATAAATTATACACATTTATTATTAATCGATTTATTACTAAAATTATTATTAATTTATTACAATATACTAACTATTGAAAGTTTTTTTTAAATTTGATTTTAAAAACACAAGTTATATATATTTATTTTCAATAATAATCTGTACAAATATTTAGAAATGGTTGATCTAAACTAACAAAAATTGACATCTAACAATAGATGCGGTTACATTAAAACGTTCACAAAATTTCTACAAGTTGCTTGCGTGCCAACCAAGAAAAACTATCGAGTATCCCATTTTTTTTTTTAAATTCAGCAACAGATTGCAAAAAATGACTGCTCTTCGGCTTGCTTGAGTATCGAGCCCAATATCGTTATTCCTTCAAAAATGCAACGGTTCGAAAAAGAAAAATGATAGATACAACATGTCAGCGCTGACGAGTAGAAAACATGGAACTTCTGGTCAAACTTGATATGGCTAAATAAAACTAAAAATTTAACTTGACCAATTGAACTAATTTGCGTTATACAATAATAAGTAACATTTAAACTACTTTTTACTTATTATATTTTATCTAAGCCTGAGGCCTACACTTTATCGAAGTAACATAAACAACTTATATCTAAATAACAAACTTTTCGAAAATTACCGTTAATTTAGTTTTTAACAAAATTATTTGTAAACACAAATTTGTTTTCATAGTTATTTGTGCAATATGGGAAAAACAACACGGTAATTTAATTAAATTCAAAATTATTGTTGGCTAAGCAAACTTCAGCGGTGAAATTTATTTTTTGATTTCGTTTCGAGTAATATTTGAATTGATATACACATAAATCATAAATCACCATAGCTATGCATTTCCAAAACATTACGACCCGACCCTTACACGTTTAATACTATTTGTTTGTTATAATTTAATTCCGGTATAAAATGTAAGATTAATTTGGTTGTATTATTACGGAAAAAAAAATTTAATATTTTTAACAAAACAAAAATTAGGACATAAAATTGGATTATTCTAAATCTTATATACCAAAATAAATTTTCTTAATTAAATTAGCATTATAAATATATATATTGGGCACAACGTTTCTTTATTTATTTTTTTACTGTATACCGATTCTGTACAAGAATAATTTCCTCAAAAATGAAATGAAAAGTCAAATTTAATTTCCTAAATTTTTCTTTTTCTTCAGAATATTAAATAAAATAATATAATTGCTATTATTTATACATAAATTGTATATAAATATTAGACGTCTTGCAACAATATTTAAATTATGCTTTTCATCTTGTTATATGATGTATACGTAAAATGCGAAATACTTTCTAACCAAAACTTTAAATTTTAAAGAGTTTCTACATAAAATAATCATGATATTAAAGGTTAAAAGGTTGGGTTAACACCACAGCCACGATTAAATAATTATTAAAAATCTACCATTATCATAACATCATTTAATCATAATTCGATTAATATAATTATTTTTTGTCTTGTTTGGAGGGATAAAACTGTTTTTTTGTTTTGTTTTTCAATTATTACATCATTAGCGTATAACTTTATCTTAATTTTCATGTTGCCCTTAATTACAATATAAATCTTGGATTTTACAACCGCAATAAAATCCATTAAATTTATTATGCTTTGTTTTCCCATTAATAATCAAACAACAACGATTTTGGTAACAACCCACCGAAATACCAAAAATTACTAAATTTATTCGCCATACATTTTTGGCTGACTGATTTTTCGGTTATTTGACAAAGACAACCTACTATACACTATACTACATAAATAAAATCATTATTTTCAAATTAAAGACGCGCACCAACCATAAGAACAACAACGATATGCGGTTAAACGAAAAAAAAAAAAAAAAAAAAAACGTAGCGTTCCCATAAAAGACAGATTTATTTGAATAAAATCAGATTATGCTACTCGCTCTTTATTATTTATATTTTTTTTTTTTTTTGTGAGGGTTGGAAGTATGAGATAAACGATTTTTTTTTTAAATTAAGAAAAAAATAAGAAATTGTAATAATAAAAAAGATGCACGAGCCTTGTAATATAATGCCAAATCATAACATATTTGATTACGAAATTTTATATTTTAATTTTATGGATCGCGTTTGATGCGAAACGAATTCTTTAAGTGGTGAATTTATAAGTACTAATCTTAGTTTGTTTATGGCAACCCTGTTAGCCATCGTCAATGTTTTTCAAAATTTGAGGTATCGATTTGTGAAATAAAATACTTTTGATGATGAGATTAAAACATTTATCAATATTGTCTTATTTGGCGAATCGAATCAGCAATTTTTTGAGGTATAGTATTTTAATCTATGGCAGTTGAGTTGTTTTATAAAATTAAACGAGAATCTTGAACTTTGTAATAGTCTTATGCTGCTCCACAAATAATATTAAATTATAAAGTTGGGCTCATTTTAAAGATAAATGGTACCATCTTTCATTTCTTCTTTTTCAAAATGGCCGTCGATACATTCTTTTTCAATTTTCTCAAATTAGCATCTTTTTTTTATCTTTTTCCTCATTTAGTTCTATTAAACATACTAAAAGATCAGCGCCACCCTGCAAAATATGTTTAAGCAATGAGTATGGAATATCTAGAGAACCGAAGCTGAATAAAAATTTGATCAGATATAGCACCAAATGCCATTTTTTGGTTTTTTCGAGCGGTTGCAATATCTACATTCTTGAACTAATCGTTTCTACTTTAAACTTCCTATTTATCGGTTGTTTTATTTCAAAAAACGTAATATTTGACGAAACGTTGTATTGGAAAAACATAATTATAGTTATACGGTTGTATAACCCCATGCATAACCCCTATTTTACCCCTTAGTGGCAGCACAAACTATTTAACGAAAATTTGGATTTTTTATTTTTTTATTTAACGAAATGTTTATTTTATTTTAATGAAATATCTGTCTCAAAATGTATACAATTTAATTAGTTTGTTTACATTTTAAAAAATATTTTATGTTAGTATTCTAAAAAAATTATTATTTCTTTTTGTAACAGAAAGTACGTACGTTTGTACGAATAACAAAAGTTGTTTTATTTGTTATTTGTGTTGTGTTTTGATTACTATGTGTATTTCTATAAAATTGAGGTTATGTTGTTCAAAATTTTAATTTGTTAAAGCGTCCTAAATAAGAATTTTTTATTAATTAATTCGGTCGCATACACATTGGATGAAGTGAATAAAAACAGTAAATATTTTTAGTTAAATTTTGGTGGGGAATACGGAACAAATGGGTAATAAAATATTGCTACGAAATGTACCACGCAAAAGAGAGTGTAACTACTATTTGGTAAACTAACCCCATTATCGGGGTTTTGCATTTCTTGAATTTGTAACTGCTGAGATCAACAGTGCAACAAAACACAATATTTTATGTTAACTCATCAACACTACAACGTCCAATTTTTATATTTTTATCTAATGTGCTGATACTAGCATTTAACCTACTTACAACAACAATAATGATGTTGAAGCAAACTTGACTCATCATCATTACAACATTTAAATTTACTGCATAGGAATGTTTGGTGTCATATTTTAGTTCTTATTTTTATATTTTCTTTTTCTCTAAGTTGCTGACAGTAGCATTTAATTATATATAAAAGGTGAATATTAAATAAAATAAAATAGAATGAATTTAACTCTAATATTAACAACAAGTTGTTTATTCTTAATAACTAAATAGACCCCACCCGTGGTAATCTATTAGTTAACTGTAAATCAAGACTATATTAAATTTACAATTTAAGTACAAGAGTCTAAGATTTTACAGTAACAAGACAGGATGCAATATCCAAAAGAAGTTTGGCGAGTACAGTATATTATATTTACATTTATGCTAAATTTTAGCACGCCACAAATTTAATTTAATATTTTTTATTTTAAATTTTATTTTTATTTAGTTTATTTTTCTGATTAACAAATTTTTTATTTTTTTATTTCACCACCATTGATCATGTGTCGACGGTGAAGAGGTTTGACAGCAGCGCGTGCGCTCAGCACGAAATCCCAGACGAGACTAATATTAATTTTAATTTATTTTGTTTTGTAAATTTGTATTGTTGTTCGTTTGTTTAGTATTGTGTTTTTTGTTCGTTTTTGGACAAGCCGGTCAGTGGTTGTTTGTAGAAGTCATTTGACCTATTGTCCAATGTGCTGTACAGTCAGGTCGGTTCATTGGGTGAACCGCTACAGAGGATAATATTGATCAACTTTGAAAACGAGCAGCCGATGATTTTGTAGGTAGCGCCAATAAGGAAAATCGGATGGTTTATTCGAAACCAAAATCATGTTCGATGAAGATGAATAAATGCATTTTATATTGGAAAATGAAAATTCTCTTATTTTATGTTTTTATTAAATTTCATACATAAAATTAAAAATAATTATTGTATTATAAATTGTAACTATTTTACATTTAAATTTAATGAATATATAAAAAAATATTTTTAATAATAATATGTAATTAAATTAATTAACGTTATACATGTAATTTAAAAATTTTTATTATCTAATAATGTCTTAAGGATCTAGAAAACAAAATTATGTCTTATTTCCATGTAAACAACTGAAAAATTGCTATACATACAGGCTAAGCTCACGCTACTAAGTAATTCTCTAAGTATCTCGGTTATGTAAATTTCCGTTTTTATTTACTACTAAATATAAATAATTAAAATAAAGCTTTTTTTATTTTTGTGCAAGGAAATTAAATACACATTGATGTGACATTTGAAATAATACCTACTATTTGAGCGACGTTTATCCCACTCATTGGCACGTTCTTCTAATTCTTGAATTTTAATATTCAAATCAAGTGCAAAATAAGTCATCTTGACCGCGCAATTTTCACCTTCGGAAAAATCTTGATTTGATATAAATTCCATATACACAATACTTTTTCTTGGCTGCCATGCTTTAAACGTTAACCTTCATTTCTCCTGATGTTGCCTGGTTGATATAAATTTTTTTCGTTTCAACGACGCCAACAATTTCAGCGAAACGATAAACAGCAGATCTTACTCTTTTTAATCTTCAGAACCACTGGATGAACGGCTGCTTACCGAATAGCTTTTTTCTTAGCCTTAGATAGATTCGAATTTAACGATATATTTGCCACCGACCACATCCACATCATTGAGTTTCTCTTCTTCGCGTTCTTTCTCGGCCTGCCGTTTTGCCTCTTCTTCGCGTTTCTGCTTACCTTCTCGTCGAGCTTTAATTAGTGCCATAGCATTACTAAGTTTATCATCAGTTTTATTCGGTTCAACATTTTTCTTTCTTTCTTTCGAACGTTCTTTAGTATCAAAATACTCAACAATCAGGATCAGCTGGTGAATCTGAAGGTTGTGATTAATAAATATTGGGAACACCTTCAAAATTTCATACAACACAAACCTTCTTAAATTTTTTCTGAAGGTAATAAAGAAGATTGCACAGCAGAAAATATAGGTGGTTCTTCTTTTAGTGGCGGCTTTGGCGAAACAACATTTCAATGCCACGAAAATTATACTTAAGTATTTTTCATACCGGCTATGTCGAGTTTGAACTTCAAAAATTAAAATTGGTTTTGTAACTTTGAAGTTTTGTTTGTTGTGTCGCGTTGAGCTTAAATGAAATGCGGTAATAAAGCTTTTAAACTAATTTGATCTTAATGTGCCCTGTATCTGTCTGATACGCATTGCAAGGTCGTCAACAACAATTTAGTCAGATTCTTTATTCTGAGACAAACAAACATGTAACTTAAAAGCGGACTGTTTAATATTGTTGCATCATTTTCTCAATTATTAATTTCACAGCACTACAAATATTTTCTGATTGATTCAGCACCATATAGGACTTAATAACTTGATGATCTATTTATTACATTTTAAACAATTTGGATTACCAACAATAATAATTGACGGTTGTGGACTATAATTAACATCTGCCTGAGCTTTTGTTTTATAATGGTTTCGCTTTCGAAATATTTTACCTGCACTATAACCAACCTTGTTTAAATCGGCGAATCCAGGTCGACGGTAAAAATGTATCAATTTCGTGCCAATTTCGACGCGAAATTAATTCATTTTAAATTGGGATTAATTCCGCGACACGACTTTTTTTAAATTTCATGAAAATAAATTTTATTTGTTTAATTTATTTGTACTTGTTTCATAATAATAAAAGTTAAATTTATTTCAATCTGTTGTTGAAGTACCAAGTTTTTACTGATTTTTCATAAATGTGTTAAGTAATTGCTATATTTAAAATTTATTTCAATTCGGTAGTTAATGCGATTAAATCGGAAGTTCATTTTAAAACGTTATTTTTATTTCATTTTCGAAGCCGATATTTATTTTCAACCTTCTATTTTTTTGGCGGATTTAATTTATATTAATCGACGGAGTTAAATTCATTTGGAAAGTAAATTAATTTCGCCGATAAACTTGAATTTATTCTGATCCATAAAAAAATTTTAGACGGAATTAATTACCGCGGAGTTAATTCGGTTCCTTAATTTTTATATTTTTCCTAACTTGCTTGTCAAAATATTTGAATAACAACAACAATAGTTGGGTATGATGTAATCGTATTCCTTTAAATATAATTATTTCGAAGATACTCGCAGTTCAATTATATCATATCCCTTCACTCGTAGTAACTGGGTTGTTATTACGGCTCAGCCGTAGTTAAGTGTAAAATATTTTTTTCTTGTTTCAATTTTTTGTAATGCTGCTAATGGCTTAATTCTTGAGACTTTCTACACAAGAAACTTACAAGAGGTATTTAAATCTTAAGCAAAATTATTACATATTTTAAGTATTAAGCATATTTAATATTCATTGAAGGGCCATGTAGGCGATAAGCCACCTCGCACCGCGACCTAAAAGATCTATTGTGCTGGACTCTACTTAATTATCCATCCAGTCAATATTCAGGGTCTTAATGAATCTGATAATACTAATGGCCGGTACAAGATACATACTATCCGGGCTCATTGTTCTCTCTCCTAGATGTTGCAGTCTTTGCTGGAAAATGGCTGGACAATGGCACAGAACATGTTCCGCTGATTCCGCTTCCAGATCGCAGAAGCGGCATCCATCTGTCGTACTTAGGCCCATCTTCTTAAGGTGATACCTTAAACGGACATGACCTGTGAGGAAGCCAGTAAGCAGAACTCAGGTTTCCTCAATTCAAGACACTCCTTAACCCTGACAGACGAAAGTGATATACATTTCTTCGCCTGTCGTAAACCTGGAATTGTGCGCCAGTAGGAGGACCTTCGAACATCCTCTCATCGTTTTACCGCTGCTCTATTGTGTCCCTTAGTGACGCCGCACAAGGGTTCTGGTCCAATAAATAGAGAGGCAGAACTCTCACGGCGAGGCCATCAGCTGCCTCGTTTCCTTCGATTCCAGTATGACCTGGCACCCACATAAGTGCTACCTTATTTGAGCCTTCCAGATGTTTAATAACCTTCAGACAATCCCATACCAGCTTTGACTCAACGGTACAAGACCTAAGAGCTTTTAAGGCCGATTGGCTGTCTGATACAATATAAATCTTTGCATCGTTTAGGCCTTTTGCTATGCCTATCCTAGCGCAAAGTTCTATAGCATGTACTTCTGCTTGAAAAACGGTAGCTTTGGTACCCAAGGACTTCGAGAGGGTAATGCCACTCCCGTGTGTTCCTATCCCCGCCCCATCTTCCGTTTTTGATCCATCTGTAAACCATACCATGGACCCTCGCTCAGAGGATGGTCCACCTGCACTCCACACAGCCCGGGCAGGTAACCTAACATAGAATAGTTTGTGAAAGTCCAGTTTAGCTGGCATACAGTCTAAGGCATTACTATGGTAGGGTCTGTCTGAAATTCCTTAAGGATTTCCAGATGACCCGCCATATTGCCTGGTTTGATATTTCCTTCCGCCTGCATTTTCAGGGCCATAATTGCAGCATCCTTTTTAATCTGCAGGTGTAACGCTGTCAATCCTAGAAATGTCTCCACCGCCGCGGTTGGATATGACTTCATTGAGCCCGTAACACCGATGCAGGCTACATGCTGAACCTTATTCAATAAGGTTTGCGTTGCCTTCTGCTCAGTTTTAGGCTACCATACAACCGATGCGTAGGTGAACATAGGCCTAATGATTGTAAGAAATGACCAGTAGATCATTTTTGGTTGTAGTCCCCAAGTACGCCCATAGAGTATTTGACAGGCCCAGAAAGCCTTGGTGGCTCTATTTTGAACTTTCAACAAATGTTGGTTCCAGTTCAGTTTTTGATCTAGGATAACCCCTAGATATTTAACCTTGCTGGAAAAAAACACAGTAGTACCGTTTAACGAGGGACCTGTAAGCGCAAGCTTTTTCCTTCTCGTAAAAGGAACAATGACAGTTTTGCTTGGATTGACGCTGAGTTCTTCCTGGTAACACCACTGCCATATTATATTGAGTGCATTTTGCATGCGATCAGAAATGACCTCATCAAACTTGCCTCTGATTATGATAGCCACATCATCTGCATAGCCCTGGACATCAAACCCATGGCTACTCAGAAGGACCAATAGTCCGTCAATAACCAATGACCACAAAAGAGGAGATAGTACGCCTCCTTGGGGACAGCCCTCTACGGCCTTGATGGTTACCGACCCGCCACCTAGTCTGGCAGTAATCTCACGATGTTCCAGCATGGAACGGATCCACCAAATTGTAGAAAGCGGAACCCTTTTTCTCATTGCTGCCCTCTCTATGAATCCATAGGAGGTATTATCAAACGCTTCCTCAATGTCCACAAAGGCACAAAGTGTCGCGTTTTAAAGAAATATTTTGAAATTATTATAAAATAAATTATTTTTAAGCGTACTTACTGGCTGCGTTGACTTTTAACTTTAAAAAATTTACTTTTTATTTTTAATAACATTATCACTTAAAAATAATTTATTTTATAATAATTTCAAAATTTTTCTTTGGAACGTGACACTGTGAATCAAACAAAACTAATTACAGAACTTAAAAGTTAAAAAACAAATTTTCATTCATAACAATATGGCGTTTTGAATTTAATTGAAAACAACAACAGAAATGTTTCGTTAAAACGATTGGCGCGACGCTTGTTAGAATCCCCAAAATTTATTTGAACGAAAAGATGTGGGCATGTTTAATAGAACTAACTGAGGAAAAAAAAGATTAGAGAAAATTCAGAAAAAAAAGTTTCGACGGCCATTTTTTCAAAGAAGAACTGAAAGGTGGTACCATTTTTATAATTGTTCATAATCCCTATTCATTTATCTTTAAAATGAGGCCAATTTTATTTTTATTTGACACCCTGTATTTAAAAAAACAACAACAGCAACAAAATGATGATCCATAAATTTTTTGTTTTACTGAGTGCTACACATTTAAAACATAAATTGATTGATTGATTGATTGATTTCAAATGTACGATAAAGCATTACGCAAGTCTCCTGTATTATAAATGCGAATACCACACCACTATACCCATGTTACAATACGACACCATTCTTCATGAAGCCAAACCCCGTAAAGAAAGGCGCCACATCGATAACCACATAAGTCTAATAGTGTGATATCCGCTTCTGGCCAGGCAGCCATCGTACACCCTTTTTACATATAACAATATCGAGGGATTGGATAGGATTATTAGTAGGGACAGACTCGACCCGGTTACAGACACCAAAGCGATCGACAGTTAGTGTTTTTTTTTTTTTATGACAGCACAATGACAACACAATTTCCTGGTGTAGCAAGTTCTTTTCCTGAAAGGCTGAAAACAACTATTATTATTCCCTCCACCATTTTATCCATCGGCGGTTGTGAGGGGGGCGAGATTAACTACACATTCAAAACATAAATATCACAAAATTCAAACATGACTTCCGGTCCCATATAAACGATATGCGACTTCACGTTTCTCTTCATATATTTATGTATATATCAACTAAATGCATTAACCTCTGAGAATAAATCGGTGCAATGAACAAGATTTTATTCCAATTCCGTCCTTATCATCGTCTTATAAAAACCAAATAAGGTTCTTCTGTAACATATCAACCTTCAGTAACGTTGATATGATCTAAAATCGACTTCTGTGTTTTAAACTTTATTGATTAAAGTAATTCTCTTATAGCAGTAACAATTACTATCACTACACGTAATTTAAGGCTTAAATTTATTGGCCCTAAAGACCAGTATTCACATACAATTTTATTGTGCATTGTACTTGTGTGACATCAGAACAATATACTCAAATTTAATTAAAAATTTTTGAATTTTATTGTGGAATATTGACGTCGTTTAATTGTACGTACGTGAATACATGGATGTCTCTCATTGTGCTTATTTGAAACCAACTGTCACTAATATATTATTGTTCCCGTGTGGGGTTGGCTAGCTCCCCCATCGGGTGCCTCCCCAGGTGGCGGATAGGGGACCGCCTGCCAGATATGGCAGGTACCGGGGAAATCAAATACCCGGGGTGGACCAAAAGCTAGCACACCCAAGCTAAGGTGGCACTACATACGCCGATAGCTGCATGGCTAAGGGGATGCTTAGTCGCTAGTATGTAAACTCCGGTTTTGGCGACAATCGGTTTAAATCATAGCCTTCCTATGATAATGCAGAGCTTTGTCATAGGTGACCGTTTTTTCTCGTGCTACTCGTGGGAACAGAAATGAATAAAGATTTAACAAAAAAACCAACAGGAAAACAAATAGATGACGAACAGCTCACGGCTGTTACGATGAGAGCAGATAATGTGGTAAGCAATGACTTGGAGGTGAGTCACTCGAACCCAGATGAAGCGACAAGGGATGCTAGTATGGAGGAGATTGTTGAGGTTGAGGAGGCTCAGGCGCATCATAGCAGGGACGGTAACCTTAAACAGAAAAAGAGGCATAATGAAGAGGATAGACTCCAGGAAACCTCAGAAATGAGGGAGTACATCAGAGAGATAAGGGAACAGGAGGATATCACCTTAAGCAAGGGGTGGGACCTCTTGAAACAAATGGGAAACGCGGTCAAGAGGCAGCCAAACACCAATATGATTGTTAAGAACGGATTGAAAGAACTGGAGGAGATACTGGAAGTGGTAGCCACATACCGAGACAAATGGAAGAAGGCAGAAGCGGTGCTCTGAAAGAGCAGAAACCAACTCCCGAGGAGGCAGGAAACGAGGAAGAGAAGCATCTACCGAAGAATCTGAACGAGAGGTTAGAACCAAAATGGAGTTACCTTTGGGAAAGAACGAGGGATGGCAATTGGTCGTCAATAAACAACAAAGGCAGGTCAATAAGCGCTCTGACAAGAAAACCAATACAGCATCGCCACAAGGGGATACTGTTGTTGGCACAAGGCCCGGTGTGGAAGGTAAAGGTAGGAGGAAGAGACAGAGAAAAAGGAAGCGGCCAAGCAAGCGAACGAAAAATAACGCGGTGGTTGTCAAACCGGCCGAGAAAAAAACGTACGCCGAGGTCCTTGGTGCTATTCGACAACACGTGTGTCCGGATAACCCGGAACATGAAATCAGGTCAATAAGGAAGACCACGGATGGAGGAGTGCTCCTTGAACTGGGCCGCGGTGTAAATCCCGGAAAGCTTAGGGATACTATCCAAGCGGCGGTTGGAGAGATCGGAGTGGTTCGCGGCCTGATACCTCGGTCGAAAGTCGAAGTTACTGATTTGGACAGCTTTACCACCAAAGAAGAAGTGCCAGCGGCAATCAAGCGCGATTCTGGTGATATGGCAGGCGACGTCAAAGTAACGCTATTCAAAGCAGATAAGCGGGAACGGAAAAAAGCGGTCATCGAACTAGATGATCTAGCTGCCAAAAAACTGCTTGACCAAGGGCGTATCAAGATTGGCTGGGTCTTCGGGCGCATTAGAGTGAGGACCGAGGTACAAAAATGCTTCAAGTGCCAAGGATATGGGCATATCAGGAGTAACTGCGCAGGTCCCGACCGCAGCAATAGCTGTTGGAAGTGTGGCGAAAGTGGGCATAAGGCTGCGGCGTGCGAGCTGCAAGCGAAATGTCATATATGCGTTGGGAAACCCGGTGGCAACAACCACGTACAGGGATCGGGCAGCTGCGAGACTTTCCAGGGGCTTTTGCGGCGAGCGAAGGAAAACAAACGTAGATGAAGGTCCTTCAAGGAAACTTGAATGGATGCAGAGCTGCGCAGGATCTCTTGGCGCAGCTTGTCTGTGAAGCAGAAGTCCAGATAGCAGTTATTTGCGAGCAGTACCAGAACGATAATCGTCCAAACTGGTTCTCAGATCCGTCGGGGTCTGCGGCAATATGGGTGGTCGACACCCATGGAGTACGGATCGATGGCCCATGGTTCTGGAATTGGCTACGTCTGGCTAAGAAGCCGAAACACTACGCTCTATAGTGTGTATCTGTCACCGAACGATACAATTTTGGAGTTTCAATCCAAATTGAATGGACTGGAGGATTCGGCTCGTGATGTAACAGGGGCACTAGTGCTAGCTGGTGACTTCAATGCACGCGCACTAGAATGGGGTATGCCACACCAAAATACCAGGGGGAGACATATACTGGAGATGGTCTCAAGACTGGATTTATGCGTTCTAAACCAGGGATCTACGCCAACATACCGAAGGCCAGGTTTCGGCAGCTCCATACCGGACATAACATTGGTATCAGCACGGCTGGTGCCATTGGCAAAAGACTGGAGAGTTATGGAGTATTATACCACAAGTGATCACAACTACATCAGCTTTCAATTGCACGATGATGAGCCAAAAACACAGCGAGCGAAGTATCGTAGTTTACTGAGCTGGAACACCACCAAGTTGGACAGCGAAAAGCTCCTTACATCTGTCGAGATGAGCCTTACTAATAACCAATCGGTTTTACAGGAGATTACGAACAGAGCCGAGATTGAGGCGGCTGTTGAAAGCATCACACGGTTAGTTCAACAAGCTTGCGACTCTTCAATGCCCCGAAGAAAACAGTGGAGTGGAAGAAAACAAGCTTATTGGTGGACAAATGAGATCGCAGAGCTGAGAAGGAAAGCTCTGCAGCTTAGGCGAAGGGCGCAACGCGCACAGGGCGGAGAAGAAGCAATTGCTAAGTCAGCTCAGCACAAAGCCGCAAAAAAAGAGCTCGGCATGGCCATTCGTGCGAGTAAAGCGCAATGCTGGAGAACCATATGCAACGAGGTGGATAGCGATCCATGGGGCAGAGGATACAAACTTGCCACTCGAAAGCTGGGGCTGTTCAGTACGCACGTCGCGCTGGATGCCGAAACGATGACAAATATTGTTGATGCTCTCTTTCCAACACACTTGCCGAGGGTAGAAGACGATGCTGAAAGCCAAGTTGGAGAAATTCACGCATTCACAGAGGAGGAATTGGCATATGCAGTGACCAGCCTAAAAAATAAGAAGGCACCGGGACAGGACGGCATACCAGTGGAGGCGTTGAAGGTGGCTGTAAGTAGATACCCGCACCTGTTACTAAAACTGTATAATGCATGCTTAGTAGCAGGAGTGTTTCCTTCACGGTGGAAGACGGCCCGTCTAGTATTAATAAACAAAGGGAAAGGTGGCGATCCCGACTCCCCGTCATCATACAGACCTCTCTGTATGTTGGAAACAATGGGGAAGCTGCTGGAAAAACTATTAAAGCCTAGGCTGGAAGATGCCATATCTATTGCTGGTGATTTGTCTCCAAGGCAATATGGCTTTCGGAAGGGGCGGTCAACTGTAGATGCAATAAAGAAGGTAATTAGCGCAGTTGAAAGAGCTGAAACTGCTTGCCACGCAGCGAGGCCTTTGGTGTTTCTAGTGACTCTGGATGTGCGAAACGCCTTCAACTCGGCCAGATGGGAAGATATGATTGATGCTTTGCAACGATCTTTCGCTGTCCCGAACTATCTTCTACAAATAGTTCGAGACTACTTGAGGAATAGAAGACTTGTATACGAGACGAAAGACGGAAAAAAGATTAAGGAAATCACTGCTGGAGTAGCCCAGGGGTCAATTCTTGCACCCGATCTGTGGAATGCTATGTATGATGGCCTGTTGCGATTTGAGATGCCGGACGAAGTATTCCTGGTTGGATATGCAGATGATGTTGCTGTTATAATAACATCCAGAAGCACAGCTTTAGCTCAATACAGGCTGAATCAGGTGATGAGAAGAGTGAACGTTTGGATGGATGAGCACGGTCTACAGTTGGCAATCTCAAAGACTGAGATCGTAATGCTCACAAAACGGAGGATTCCAACAGTTATCCCTATGCAGATTGGAAGAGAAGAGGTGATTACAAAAGGTGCGACGAAATATCTGGGGGTTGTTTTAGACAGTCGACTAACCTACTGGGAGCATATTCGCAGGGTTTGTGACCGGGCATCAGTTGTAACAGTGTCACTCGGAAGACTGATGGCGAATGTGGGCGGCCCTCGCTCTAGCAAGCGAAGACTCCTGATGTCAACGGTGCAGTCGGTCCTGCTGTATGGAGCTGAGATCTGGGCTGGTGCAATGGAAGTAAGGAAGTACCGCACGAGAATGTTGTCAATACAGAGACGCGGGGCACTAAGAATCACATGCGCTTATCGCACGGTGTCCGGAGCTGCGGCCTTGGTTGTCGCTGGAGTCATCCCGATAGACCTGATGGCGCTCGAGCGTCGAGAGATATACCGGTTGAGTGCCGAATTTGGAAGGAGTGATTCTGCGATGAGAGCTCGCAGTGTCACGCTCGTAGCATGGCAGCAACGATGGGACGAGGAGAGTAGCGGTCGATGGACGGCCAGGTTGGTAAAGGTACTTAGTACCTGGATCAATCGGAGGCATGGGGAAGTTAACTTCTTTGTTTGCCAGTTCCTGACGGGGCATGGTTACTTTGGAGCCTACTTGTACCGAATGGGAAAGCTGAGGACCCCTTTTTGCCGGTACTGCCCTGAAGAAAGTGATGACGCTTGTCATACTTTCTTTGGGTGCGCTCAATTCAATGAAGAAAGAAACCGGCTCACCTCAGTAGTGGGGGTGGTTACACCTGACACCATCGTGGAGGTGATGCTACGGTCGGAGGAGGCGTGGGATGCAATAGCACTCTACGTCGAATCTACGCTACGGAGAAAGAGGGAAGAGGGGTGCTTAGTGGATTCCTAGGCGAGAAGTAATCGAGGGGCCCTGACAGGGCTGGCAGCACGGGACAGACTGAAGTAATACGAAAGTGGTTCCGGTCCGGTTTTCCCGTGGGCTGTAGGTGATTTTTAGTGAGAAGGTGACAGGAGCAGCTGTCAAATCTCACACTGTCGGGCGGCGTCCATCGCCGTTCGACGAAAGTCTTTTGAAGATTTTTTGCACCTACATAAGGAAAAAAAAAAAAAAAAAAAAATATATTATTGTTACACATATTCATTGTTACATTACTGTTACTTCTTTTTTCCTATTTCTAATCGACTACAAATAAATGGTTGGCCAATGGATATTTCACTATAAGAGTGATGAATAAAATCTATGCAAATGGGCGTTCATTAACAAATGCATATCGCGCATTAAATGATTTTTGTTCGCGTTAGGTCAGTAGCAGACAAATAATTAGTGAGCGTTCGTCGAAATGCCCGAACGGCTTGTTTCCACGATAGCTAATTTTTTAATACCCGAATTGGATGATATGGATGTGGACGATATGTGGTTTCAACAAGCCACACAGCCAGTGCAACAATGGCTTTATTGCACGGGAAGTTCTCGGGATACATTATCTGGCAAAACAGCTAGGTCGATTGGTCAATTTGACTACTTTCTTTGAAGTAACCTCAAAACTGAGGTCTTTGTCAATAAGCCAGCAACAATTCAAGAGCTAAGGGTCGAGACAATAAGGCATATTGGTGGAATATTTATTTATATAGATCTATTCTACAGTTAATAACTTAATGAATAGTAAAAAAAAAAAATATTTTAGATTAAAAAGAAATACAAAAAAAATACTAACAATACGGAACATTACCTGAAAAAACGAAAACTTTAAAAACGTAAAATTAGATTAAAAACTTCAATTACTAATTGCCTTCCGAAAATACACTCTGGATCTGTCAAAATGAAATAAATGGTGAAGTTCATTAAAAATTTGACTTGGTTGGTTCATTGGAACCATAATTCGTTCTATGAAAGTCAACAAACAAAAATTCCCTTGGACGCAAGCTTCTGGTAGGTACATAACTGCTCCAAGCAGAAATGAGTTCAAGACACTTAATGCGGCCACTAAGAGAATCACTAACAAACAAGGCAGAGGCAATTTTTCAGCGTTTAACCAACGTATCAATGTGAAGGCACTCACACCGAGTCACATACGATGGGAGACTGCGCACCTGCTCCCACATAGGTAGATGACGATCAGATAAATGACCAAGCTTCCTGGCCATATAGATAGTAAAACGTTTCTAAATAGATTCCAATCTTGCAATATGCACATCATGATGAGGATACCAAACCACTACAGCATATTCAAAGTGAGATCTAACTAAAGAAGTAAATAAACTAACACACGAAAATGCATCCATAAAATCCTTTGTCATTCTAAAAATAAAACCTAACATAGAATTGGCCTTTAATATTATTTTATCTATGTGTAACGCAAAAGTTAATTTCTGATCAAACAGAACTCCTAAATCAACAGTTGAAGTTACTCTACAAAGTAGATCCCCATCAAAATAATAATTGACAATATTTGAATTGAGTGTTCTGAAAAACGACATCACCATATACATACATATACATACACTTCTGTACATTGATGAACAATTTATTCTTAGAGCACCAACTAGACAATATATTAATTTCAGATTGCAAAACCTCAGCATCACTTACAGATTGAACATCCATGAAAATCTTCAAACCATCAGCAAATAATAAACATTTACAGAATTTAAAAATATTAGGAATACCATTCACGAATAAAAGAAATATAATTGGGCCTAAACGGGACCCCTGAGGGACTCCTGAATGACAATAGATATAATCTGACTTAACATCATTCAATAGAACCTCTGCAGCTCTATCAGCAGCCAGATTAACCTTTTGCCACAATTTCGAGATGTTGTGCGGAATAATCCAATCATTACAGCCATTACAGAAATTACAAATATTCATACATTTTTTTATGGAATTCTTGGCAGTTCGATCAATACCTGTACACTCCATGTGGAATTGTTTACCACAGAAATTGCAGGGAACTATATCCACAAAAGTAGATCCAAAGGATTTAGTACAGCTATTGCATGACATTATGTAACCGGAGAGTTATAAATTGAAAGTTTATTATATGATGTGTATTAAAACAGATAAAATTTGACAGTTATTTAATATTAAGTATAACGATTTATGATTTATTAGTATGAAAGGCAGCACTGTAACAAAAACATGTAATATATAACAACGCTTAATGCAATACAGTTACAATAAAACGTATCACAGCTAATTGGTGGTAAAATGATCGATGCACAAATTTATGATCAAATACAATCACAAACAGAGTATCACAGAATGTTTGTATCACGTTTGCACAGCTATGTGGTAGTAAAATGTTCGATGCACAAAATTTTTGATCAAAAACAACGCTTAATATAATACCGTTAGAAATAAAATAAAACGTATCACAGCCACTTTGCGGTACAATGATCAATGCACAAATTTTTGTTCTATATAATCACATAACAGCGTATTGTATAATCACGCTCTATATAATCACATAACAGCGTATCACAAAATGTTCATATAACGTTTAAAAAACAACAATTAAACAATTAATAATTGTCGGGCAATGATTAACAACAAAATGTATTTCAGATTATTTTAGATGCTACAATTTTTTATTTAAATTTTAGATTCAAGAAATTAATAAAAATAATTATTTTAAAATAAAATAAAAATTAAGTCTGCTAGACTCAAAAGACGATTAAAGAATGAGGCGCAATTATGCCACGATATCATTCTTAATTTCGATGGTGAAATCCTTATTGGCCTACCCCTTATTATTTGATAATTTAGAATGATTTAAACGATCCTTTCCAAATAATTTAGCCTTTACGACATAACCTTATTTTTAAATTTCCTTTTTTTTACATTTTAAACTTACCGTCCTCAGCGGACGGAACCCTGGAAAACCTGCAGTCGTACATCTGAAATGTATGTCAAACTGTATAAAATTAGCTAATGAAAAATTTACTAGAACCCTTTTAACTAAGTATGTCGGTTAAATTAATCAGGATATTAGATCGATGATAAAAAGAATAATCATGACAACCATATTTTGATGAAGTGCCAAATGGAAATGTTTACCATTTTCACAATAACAACAATTTTTTATATCTTTTAGTCGAAAGCATTAATTCCTATATTATGCTATAGTTGTTCCAGGTATGTTCAAGTTGTCGATTTTGTTGTTTTGGCTAAAATTTCAAAAGGATGTGAATTAACAAGTAAATATTCGAATTATTGGCGAAGGTAACCTAGAATTTCGATGTTTTTGTTTGTGTAAAATGATTTCGGAGAGTTTTTTCGATCCTTTGGACTGCAAAATTGATTTATTAACATTGACAAAAAGATTATGTAAATAAAGGGTCGAAGGACGATCTAATATTGTTGAAAAATCATAATTCGCTATTTGGTTTGCTGTAAGTTTCTAGAGTTTCAAAGGAAGTTCTTAAATCAACGAGATTAATTTAATCTGAAGAATCTCCATTCATCGTGCTTATAGTTCAAAAAACTTTTAAAGGTGCAAAACCATAATCTATGTTGTATAAGCACTTTTACATCGAAAACGTTTTTCAGCGAAGCAAATCATAATATGGTTAACACCAGCACAATACTACATTACAACTATTTGAGACAAAAACACTTTTATTCCACAATCTAAGAATATTTCGTAATTATATATTTTATTTACACATACAATAATTTTTTGTTATTATAATGCATGGAAACTTCATAGATCCTTACCGACAATAAACACAACGGTATGAAATGTGTTTATATCTTGACAATTTTTAAACCGCACCTATATTTATAATTAAAAGAAAAACAGAATTTTCTTTAATTTTATTTTTTCCGCATCCAACAACAAAATTTAATTTTTAAAGAATGTCGTGCAAAATTATAAACAAACAACTTGTTAGGCTTGAAGTATGAAGTAAATTAAAATTTACTAACAAAACCTCATCAACGTGAAATATTTGTGTTTAGCTAAACAACAACAACATTGTTTTCGTTATGGTTTCATTTCCCGCCAATGTGCTCTTGATGTCATCTAAAAATAAAAAATGTGTTCAAAAGACGATGTTCTCATAGTAAAATCTGTATTTTTTTATAGAAAAAGAGACCAAAAGTAGGTGTAGGAAAATGAAAATTTTAATTTTCATCTTGAAATTCACTTTACTTTTATAAAATATATTCAAAAAAAAAAAAAAGTAGAATGGTTTTGTTTACACTTTGTTGAATTTATTTTTGAGTGCGAGGTGCTGTGTAAATGTTTTTATATACGATAATTTTTTTTAATGACACTATTTTGAACCGAGGAAAATCTTAGGAAAGGAAAAGAAGGAAAATTTATGTCATTATATGGACGAATAATTTTTTTTTTTTTTTTACGAGAAGGCCGTTTTGCATTTTTTTTTTTTTTGTATATTGTTGGTAACTCAAATGAAACGGGAAGTGGTATAGGTGTAACAATATTTTTTGAATACTATCTTATATATATGGTATACCAAGAGGTACGTATCATTTGTGCGAAGCAAATACATATTTATAATTGAATTATGTACTCAAATTAGCCGGATGTTATGTGGACTTTATCCCAACATTAACAAGTAGGGTAAAATAACGATAACATAATTTTTATTTCTAATTGATAAATTTGCATTTTGTTATATGGTAGAAAATGAAAGGAAAATTAACGGAAAAACATTGGAAACAGTTATATTATTCTGTGAAGAGTTCAGTTTTGGGCCATGAAATAAAAGTTTGGAATCCTAATATTACAAAATGGTTCTTTGGGGGTTTCATATAAACTGTGTTAATCAGCCTTAGGGTTAGCTTTTTTAATGTTACTGGCTTATGACTTTTAGAAAAAAAAAAAAAAAAAAAATCGATATATTCACCGTTTGTTCTAAATATTCTAAGATTTCAATAATTTCGAGATTACTTGAGAATTTCGAATTAAATCGAATTTTGCATGGTAATGTTTTGCGCTTAACTTCTTGTGAGATCTTGAAAATTTAAGCATATAAATCTATAATTATCGAATCATTCGATATTTCAAGTTTATTCGATATGTAGGTAATACGAAATTATGCAAGATTATTAAGGTTACTCAAGTTTAACAAGACGAAAATGAAAATAAGTGAAAATATTGAAATTCCATCATTTAAATTATTTTTGCAGAGCGATCATATTTTATGTGACAATGGTACATCGACAAAAATTCTTGGTTATTGGATAGGTTACGATAATCACGCAACCATTTTAATGCTTCTTAAAATGACAAAATACACTTTAATTTTCAGGCAGCTCAAGAGCTGTATTTTTTTATTAGCTACCGATAGTTGCTATCGAGAGCTGTCATTTTTACATAGCTAAATTAAAATTTGAAGCGCTATTTATTGGTAAACTAATCTTGAAATAAAAAATATTTGGCTCTACCTATTTGTGCAGAGCGCTACCGGGAGCCACTTTATATATTACGGCTCTTAACAGCAGCTATCGGGAGCAAATAAAAAGCCCAGCTAAGTTATCCACTTGAACCTTATATAATGACATCATATCGAGCTGCAAGTGAGAATACTGCAGAATCTCGTTTCAACGCAGTGGCGTAACTATAAATGTCGGGTCCTCTGCAACATTTTTTTGGGCCCCTAAAAATGCGTCTTGTTACCTATATGAACAAGTAAAGCTTTTAGTGAGAAACTTATTTCTTCCTATCGTCTAGTCCCGCATTAATTAATTGTATCTGATTTTGAGAGTATAGTTGACACGAAGCATCTAGCAACTCAATGCTCTGACGATTTCTAAGCATATCGATAAAGCATCACAAATTTCGAATATAATTTTAAAAATATCAAGAATTTCGAAATATGGTAATCTCAAAAATGTCGAATTTTCAAGGTATTTTTTATATTCTTGAAAGTTCTCAAATGTCGAATTATGCGTAAGTTTTGTTAGAAAATTACATTACCATAAAATATGTATTTGCAAAAATTGTAAATAACTTTTAAGTTTGATAATTAATTTAAACAAGTTTGGATTTTAACTTAACTTTTAGCGTTGAACCTTTTTCACACTTTTAGGTTTTTGTTAAAATGTTTTATGTATGCGCAAAAAAATCATGAACTTTTAATTTTAAAAGCTTTCTTAACAAAATTATTTTAATCAGAAATATGATTTTAAAAAAGGTTACGGAATTTTGGCTAAAATTTAAAATATTTGTTCTCAAAGTTAATCATCAATCAACAAAAGCTTTTAGTTTTAAGAGGTTTTCAAACCAAACCTTTTAACTCTAAAATTTGATAATATAACGAAAGGTGGTTCTTTGGGATTAGTTTAGAGTATTTGTTTTCAATAAGCTTGATAATTAAATCATACCTTTTGGGTGTGAACTTAACATTAGTGAGCTATTTCATAATTTCAGGTATTTGTTAAAATGTTTTATGAGCAAAAATGTCAAGAACTATTAGTTTTAAGCGATTTCAATTAGAAAAGCTTTCTAAACCAAACCATTTACTCAGAAATTCGGTTTTACAAAGGGTAACGAAATTTAGGGACCATTTAGTATGTTTGTTCTCATTGTAAATTATCAAGAGGTTTTAGTCAAACCAAACCATTTTACTAGAAAACTTGGAATTATAATATAAGCTTTCGTTTATCGAAGCTTTTTGAATCAAATCATTTCACTCCGAAATTTAGTATTAAAATGGGCTACGAAATTTTGGGATAAATTTAGAATATTTGTTAACAATGAGCTTTAGGCTTGATAATTAATTTATGCTATATATTTGGGTTTAAAATTAACATTTCTGAGCCTTTCAGGTTTTTGTTAGGTTCAAAAAATATGTATTTGCAAAAAGTTTTAAGAGCTTCCACTGATCGAAATTTTTTAAACCATTTACAAAGGGTATACATTTATAATGTTTGTTTCCAATGAGCTTGAATTAATCCATACGTACTTTTTAAATTTAAACTTAACGTTTTTGAGCATTTTCGTAATTTGAGGTTTTTGTTGAAATGTTTTATGAACATAGATTATGTATTTGCAAAAAATGTCGAACATTTAGTTTTAGGAGCTTTTAATGTATCGGATCTTTTTAACCCAAATAATTTACTTTTTATTCTGAAATTTGATTTTAATAATTTCAGGGTTTATTCAAATGTGTTACGATGCTTTAGCTATCAGGGCTTTCACTTATCGAAGCTTTTAAAACAAACCATTTTATTTCGACTTTTGATAATGCAAACGATGGCGGAATTATGGGTAGGATTTAGAATATTTGTGCTCAAATTAAACTATTAAGAGCTTTAAGTTTTAATAGCTTTTCAAATCAAACCATTTGAATTACAAATTTGATATTATAAAAGAAGGTGGTCTATTGGAATTAATTTAGAGTATTTGTTTTCAATGAGCTTTAAGCTTGATCATTTATTTATTCTTTTTCGGTAATTTTGGTGCCTTCCTAAAAATTTTGTCTTTCGTTAAAATGTTCTACAAGCATAAATCAAGCATTGGGAAGATATGTAAAGAACTTTTAGTTTTAAGGGCTTTCACTTATCGAAGCTTTTCAACTCAAATCATTTTATTCAGAAACTTGATATAACAAGCGTTTATGTATTTTTCTAGCTTTTTCTTGATTTGTATGAACATCACAATTACACATCACAAGCTGCAAACACTAGCAGGTTACTATTAGCTCCCTTTTTCAAATCTAATTTAACCTTTTTCAAAAGAAATTTTGTCTAGCTATTGGTAAATCAAATTCAACCTTTTTTAATCAACACTTGAGTAAAAGGTTGAATTTGTTTGGCTAAAGGCTCAATTTAATTTGTAAAAGGTTGAATTTTGATAAATGGAAAAGTGGTAAACTTGTAGTTACGCAAAACGTATAATACAAATAAATAAATCCAGCAAACACAAAAATCGATCTCGTTTGATGTCGAAAGCTTTTATTTTAAACGAGTTTAGCTAATTTTCTTCTACATCTAAATATCGGTCAAGGCATTTTTATTTCTATGGAGTCAGAACCGAGAAGAAATGATTGATCCTGTCTTAAGAAAATATTTAATAGCAACAGTAGCGATTTCTGCTTTTTCTAATTAACTAGACAACAGCCTTTCCTTAAAAATTTCCAAGAAATGTACCGTTCTGCAAATTTGCACTATAAGCTTAATCTGAGTTATCGAATCTAAAATTTGAAATATAACAAAGGAAATCTTGTGGGCCCCAACAACCGTGGCGGGTACCTAGTTACGCCACTGTTTCAACGCGGGTCACTCGTAGCCTAAAAATATGATAGATAGACGTATTGACGTAATCAAAGCTAAATTTCTACGCCCCTCAGCACCAATAATGGCATCTGAGTTTCCACCTAACTTACACGATGAGAATAACATTACTACTAGTTTTCTGGTTTGTTGGAAATTTTCACGTGTTCAATTCTAAAAATTGTTCACTTATCCTAAATAACAATAATTCTCAAAATCTCAATAACTCTCAAATTAATTATAGTAAAATTGCAGAATACGATAGTATGACATTGATTGATTGATATAATTAGGTTAAGTCTTAATAGTAATAGTTGTAGTAATGGAGATTGTTCCATTGATTCCATGGTATTAGAAACTTTAGATGCCAGTGAATTTTAAAGAAAAATAGAAACAAATTATAATATTAATATTAAGAAGGATACTTATATAAAACAAATAAACAAGATGCAAGTAGAAAATATCCCGGCGTTAGTAAATACATTCAAAATTTCCAATTCGATAAAAGTATGATTTTATAGTCAATTTGGATGAAATTTTTATAGAATGTGTTACTTTTAAAAAAACCATTCATAACAAAATCATATGAGAAGCCAACGAAGTATTGACGATGTATGGAAAACCACTATGCAGATAAGAGAAATGAGGCTAGTCTCAATCGCGATCTACATCAAGGTGGAGATATATTTAGAAAATAATGTTATATAGTATTTAAATTTAAAACTTTGTTCTCGAAAAAGTGGAATTATTTCGTTGTGTGTCCTTATTTCAGATAAAACTTTTGGTCAATATTTCTTGTGCGAAATTATTATTTTTAATTTTACTGCATATTTTTATGCCTTATTGCACTCTTCAGATAATACGTATTATGACAAGTCGTGGGAAGTTGTTCTTATCTAAGATGGTGTTAGATTAAGGGAAAAAGATAAACTTGAAGACACCACCATATTAGGAGATGCACTTCAAGATGGTAATACAGGTAACTCAACTGATTCAGAATTAATGCAAAATAAACCAACATTGGAGCCGCCGAATTGACGGAGTCAGAAAATGTGTTGGAAGGTCCTATGGTAATAGGGCTTGCACATCATTCGAATTCAGTCTTATTCATGAACCATGTGTTCACGACGCTAGAAAACAGGCTAGAAGGGCCTATGGTAATAGGGCTACCACATCAGCTGAATTCAGTCTTACTCATGAACCATGAGTTCACGACGCTAGAAAACAGGTTAGAAGGGCCTTTGGTAATAGGGCTGCCATATCAGTCAAATTCAGTCATACACATGAACTTAGATAGAAGTTTTGAAAAAGTTTGAATGCAATTGAGCCAGATCAAAATAAAGTACAGTCTTCAGTATCGGCATCGTCTACGTCAATTAGCAGCAGTAGTAACAGCTCAAGTTCAAGTTCAGAATCATCCGATGAAGGTACTTACAATGACGTGTTTAAGAATTTAGTAAATAATTATGTACTTTTTGTTTGCAAATATTTATGCTTTCAGATTGTGAGGACCTAATAAATGACCTTTCCTTCAAAATTGTAGAAGATCAAAGCCACACTAGCAGTGACGAAGAAGTAGAATTTCAACCATCTTCTACAAGCGAGAAAGCAACTTATCCAAGTCCCACAAAGAAGGGTAGAGAAAGAATAAATAATGTAGCCAACTGGAGGAGAACACAGCTAAAAGGTTAAGAAATACAAGAAAAGCCTATGAGACAAATAGTAAAGTAAATAATGTATCAGAACCTTGTCAAATGAAGCCACCAAGTATTAACAAATGCAGATTGAATTGTTCGAGTAAAATTTCGGAAGAAGAGCGTCATCGAATATTTACGATTTTCTGGAAGTTGGGCAATCTAGATAAGCAAAGACTTTTTATTGCTTCCTGCTTAGAACCAGTTCAGCCAAGATATAGGTATATAAGGAAAAACTCCGGAACATCTTTAAACAATGCATTATATTTTAATTTAAAAGAACAGAAACTGAATTTTTTTTTTTTTTTCAAAATTACTTTGGACATTAATGACAGGCCAATTAAGAATGTATACTTGAAAAGCGGGATAAATTGATGAGTGACATGGAGGAACAAAAACGAGGGAAACAAGAAGTTCGTTGTTTTATTCGTTGTATTCCCAAAGTGGAAAGCCACTATCGACGCTCTGAATCGGAAAGGAAACAAATATATTTCAGACATTCATAGAAATTATCTTGCAGATTTGCTTTCTTTCAAAATTTTTACTAAAGAATTTAATATATTTAATTATATGCCAAGAAACGACCAGTGCGGGCATATGAAAATGCTACACTTGAAGAAAAGGAACAAATGAAGGAGAAGTACGACACTGGCTTAAAGGAAAAAGATTTAGCTCGTGAAGAAAAAAATCTGATAAAGAAAAGTTTTCGAACACACCTAATATTATCGTTGCAGTATATGATTTGGAAGCCGTGTATCAGAGTCCCCTCAGGCAAAGCTTATGTATTCTTCTACAAGTCCAAGTTACACGTTTTTAACTTTAGCATTTACGACATTCGATTCAAATCTGCCGATTGCTTTGTATGGCATGAAGGAATAGGAAATAGGGGTGTCAATGAAAAGTCAGTTTAACTTATATATATATCTATATGCCGTTAAATCCATGAATATCAAGTCGATAAGACACAAGTATTTTGTTAAGGGATATACCCAAAATAAGGGTGACTCGGTCCATTCAATTATAAAAACTGAACGGAAAAATCAACCACGAAGTGGTTCATTGTACATTCCTGATGCTTTCATAAGTTGCATAAAAGTTGCCAAGGAAAAGGGTGCTCCGCATAGAGTGATTGAAAGGTAATTCGAAGAATTTTATGACTTAAAAGATTTGATAGGATAAATGAGATTTAATTTGAGAAACTTAGTCAAAATAACAGATATAAAAATAATAAAAGTTGAAAAGTGTTCTCCGTCTTCAATATTTTACAAAACTTCGTACAGCGACAAAGCATTCAAAGAAGCCATAGTAATTCAGAATAGCCAGAGATTCCTAATTAAAACATGCTTGTTCTTCTAAACCTGAAATATCCGACAATAAGCGAAAACCTTGCTTGATTTGGTAAAGGGAAATTATATTCCAAAATATTACTCGAGTTTTTTTGAAAGTCTGTAATTAAAATTGTTATGGTTATTCTTTCAATTTTATAGTAATTATAATTATAATCTTGTTTTTTATCTGTCTTTGAATTTATAAACCTTTTATTTAAGTATCTTTTAAACTTTGTTGAATTTTAAATAATAAAATGATAAACTATTTTTACGTGTCTATTAACTCTTAATTCTTTTCACGAATGATATTAAAACCAGTTATTTTAATACCTATCACTATGTGAATTATCAAGAATAACGTCACATCTCAAAATGGGGCTATTTTAACCTTTAAATAGTGAACTCGAATACTGTTAGCTAATAACCAGCAACAATAAAAAATAGTTTTCTTCGTTAATGGTTCAGTAATTAACGATTTCCTTCTAAAAAATAATTCAAACCGATTTCCTGAAAAACTAACTTTTTTGGAATATGTCACTCTATTCCTGCAAACCGACGATATTTAATAAAAACCACGACAAAGATCCTAGTAAAATCATGAATGAAACCTTAATTACATACAACTCCCTACATTGCACAATTAAGATGACACCATTCGAACTCAAGAATGGACTTATTTCCAAACCCGAAATATTCCCAAATAAACTTCAGGATAAAAATCCAAACGAATTTTTGAAATATCACGAGAAGAATTGTAACCAACTTTCCAATATGATTCATATGAGAAATGCTAAAGAGAAAAAGCACTGATAACCAAGAGAAATTAAAATAGAATAGAACCGAAAACATTCCTTGAAAATGAAAAAGATAACAGAATGAATAAATTAAGCCGCCGATTTCAAAAACACCACAAGGAAAAAAGTTAACCAAATAAAAGTGTACAAAGCTTAAGTCAAACATTTATTGCAGGTGCAGTAAACTCATTACATCCCAAGAAACGGAAATAATAAACTACGAAGGTTATAATTCCTATTAAATTAGGGAATGCAAGGTTCGTAATAGGCTATACTTTTACATTTCATCAACTGACAGTGTTTTCCTCATTTTGTCTGCAAATTTTGGTTATTTGTAATCTAATGTGTTTCAATGCTCTTTCCTGTATGTTGATTGGTTTTTCCAAAAGGGATTTTTGCTCATAGGTCCCGCATTTTAAATGACGGTCTGGTTTTCCCATATTTTATTCGTTGCCACTCTCCCTTCTGCCGATAATGTGGATGTAGTTGCTAAGTGAGCATTATTCTCTATTATTATTATTATTGAAGGATCATGTGGACATGTGGACGATCAGCCACCTCGCACTGCGACCTCAAAGATCCATTATGCTGGACCCTGCTTAATTATCCGTCCAGTCAATACTCAGACTCTTAATGAATCTAATAATATTACCGGCCGGTACAAAATACAATACATACTATCTGGGCTGATTGTTTTCCCTCCTAGATGTTGCAGTCTTTGCTGGAAAATGGCTAGGCATTGGCACACAACATGTAGCAATATTCTCTAGAAAATTCAAGCATTAGCTTAAATTGATATTGATTGGTATTTTTTTATCTGGTTGTCCTCAGAATACAAATACGTCTTTTTAACTTTACAAATTAAAATCTATTTGTGCTCAAGCCAAATATTTTTTATCATTCACTTATATTTTAGTTTATATAAAAAATTATAAATTTTGAAGAGTCAACCATTCGTAAATAGTCGAAAATAAAGATTAAAGAATTTGTTCTAAATTTTTGATCACAGTCTACAAGTTTCGACCTATTCGAAACAATAGTACGAATATAATAAAACGAACGCAAATGAAGATGATCGAAAACAATAGTTAGGTCCCAGAGATTCGAGATTTCAACATTTTTAAAAGGTTTTTAGAGTATCTGAAATTTTTAAGATTTTCAGAATTATATCTGATTGAATATGTTCCAATTAGAAAACATTTATTAGGCAGAGGCTTACCAACATTTAATTGTCTTTATTGCCATCAAATGAATCATCGGTTTTATAAGGTAAGACGTCCTAGCGCTAAGCCCTGTTAGCCAAATGTTTTTTGGGGCCTCGAATGTACGTACGTCTGTGAAAGCTTCATCTTTTATTGTGCTAAATTATTTGTTTTCAGTAAATTTGTAATATAGAAATATTAATTGGGGAATCGTATATAAAATAGCGCAACATTCTTCCTTTCATAAAATTAAAAGAAACAAATCTATAATTATATTTTATGCGTACATGTATACCCTAAATATTCGATGGTATGAATATTTAAAAAAAAAATCAAAGTGGTTATTCAAACGTACAAATTGGCATTTGTCTATTGCGCCAATTTTTTATTTTACTTGTAGGCATAAAACCCAACACAATTATTTGGATATCTTAAATACATACTTTTTTGCTTATCCCTTGATAATAAATTATATCGCTCTATTAATTTAGAACGGGTGTAATCTTGACGGCAGTAAAAACATAAAACCAAATTCAACCTTTGGAAAACTATAAATTGAGTAAACCTGTTGTTCAGCATAATTTTCCCAATCCAAATAAAACATAAAACCTCAAAATTTATAATAAAAATCATAATCATATTTATATTTATGTACATAAGAACCAAAAATTTCCGATTTAAATCGTTTATACTTTCCTTAAGTATACATAACTACATACTTACATATATCAAGGTATATGCATGGTAAATATATCAACATTCATTTCCCATTTATACAATCACAACACAGTTTTTTTTTTTGGTATATATCAATCCTGAACACCATATATACAAAAATAATATTCAAATAAGATTTTATCGAATTTCCTGTATAAAATACTACCGTTAATCGGAAATCGAATGAATCCAGCACCAAAAAAATGTTTAGTTCTATATTTTCCTTATTTCCTTTATAAAATTTTCACGTAACATTCTTTTCATTTTTTGTAATTTTTTCTTCTTTCGTATTTCGTGTTGTTGTGTAAAACGATTTCCGTTAAACACAAGTAAAATAATATGTATTAAATAGCAACAACAATTTGTTATAAAAGTGAATTAATCTCAATTGATGTATGACTTTCATAAAATATACATTCGTGTATAATGCGGATAACAATGACATAAGTAAATTATGTACTATTAGATTAGCACAGTGATACTACGAAACACAAAAATGTTTAATGTTCCTTTTTGCCTGTAGCCTATAGGTAGGTATATACGCTTTTCATTAGTTTTCGAAACAAAAACAAATTCAAATTAGGTAAAATTGAAATTTGATTGATATTTAATCACCTAATTATAGTGTAAATAAAGCGTGTATTATACATTAGGTATAGTTTTTAATAAAAGGAATATTAATAGATTTGTATCGCCCTAAAAACACTAAAGAAAGATTTTCGCTTTCAACAATATTTAGCTGAAAAGGGTTTTTGATTAGGATTAATTTTGATTAATTATTTTTCCGCAAATTAATGATGAATCTATTAAAATTTGGGGGATTATTCTTGGAAGAATAGAGTTCATTGTTTTCGGATAAGAAAGCTTGCACGCTACCAACGTTACACACGCTTAAAATTTGTCCATTTAAAAATGTGTGGAATTTGTGTGTATCTTTCATTTTCCTTATAAATATTTGAAAGCTCATCTGTCCAAAACGGGCATTTATCCTAAACTTGTAAGGAAGTTTAATTTTCCGTCCATACATGTAAATGAACAGTTTTAGTAACCGAACAGAGCTCAACCTCGAAAATGGAAATATTTGCCATTTTTATAGGGTTTACAACAACAACAACATTACATTTATGGTTGTGGCAACAAAAAAATATCACACTTGTTGAATTTGATATTGGTTATTTAGCATAATTTAGGCATTGCTTGTCTTTACCTTTCTCGAAATTAAAAACCTGGACAAAGCTCTTTATAATTTTCTATTTGAATTTAGTAACAGGCTCAACCTCAGAAATTACAAATATTTGAAGCTTCAGAAGACAACGATAATTACATACAATTAATAATATAATAATAATAATAATAATAATATAATCCATTAATCTTAAATAAATTTTCCAACAATAATAAAGCATATTTACATTGTTGATTTCCAATGGATTTCTTGTCCTTTTAAGGAAATCAACAATATAAATAAAATAAAAATTAATAAATATTAAGCAATAAGTAAACTAATATTAAATATTAAAAAATATAATCTTCTATTAAGTTTTGATAATGCAATCTCAAGTTTTTCTTAAAATGATGAACATTTACTGAGTTTTTTTACGGATTCTGGTAATTTATTGTACAAAGAGGGACCAGAATATCTAATTGATTTTCGTCCAAATTCATTTGTGATAGTTCCACAACGTATGTTATTTGCAAATCTGGTACGATAATTATGATTATTATAATAAAATTCCAAATTAGAGAGAACAGAAGATACATTCAACGTCTTGTACATATATAATGATAATTGAAAATCATGTAACGCATCTATGGGTAAGATACCGTTGAATTCAGTTTCAAATAAACTCAATGTAGAAAATCTTGTAGGTAGTTTCGAAATAGCTTTCAAACTTTTATTTTGCAAAATCTGTACTTTTTTTAACTTACCGTAGCTAGCAGTTCCATAAACAATAATCCCATAGAGGATTTTTGGATGAATAAATGCAGAATACATTAATCTCATGACATATGTAGGCACATAATATGAAAGCCTTCTTATGAGTCCCACTAACGGAGCCATTTTACCGCAAATTGATTTAATATGCTCTTCCCATCCCATGCGGGAATCAAACGTTACTCCTAAGCATTTAAAACTTTCAACTCGATCAATAATAATATTATTTATTATAAAAGATGTTACATTATAGGGAATTTTATATGGCGAGTGAAAAATAATAAATTTCGTGTTTAGCAAATTTAGTGAAATCAGATTAGACTTGAAATATTTAAGTAACATTTTCATATCTTGTTTTATATTAATAATTATATTAGAAGGATCTTTTGTTTCAAGCAAGGGCAAGTGGGAGATATCATTAATAAATATAAAGAACAATAATGGCCCAAGAACACTACCTTGTGGAACCCCACAAGTAACATCAAGAATATTGCTCCTGACCCCATCAATCATTACGTATTGTTGTCGATTAGTTAATTAACTACTTATTAATTTATGCGAATTTTCACGAAATCCATAGTAAAATAGTTTATCCAGAAGTAACTTATGATCAATGGTGTCAAACGCTTTCTTGAGATCAAGGAACAATACTCCTACATATGTCTTTAGATCAAAAGCATTATAAATCAAATTTACCATCTCTGCGAGAGCCATCTCGGCACCCGCACCGTCCCTAAATCGATACTGATACGCATTGAGAAATTCCGATTTATTTAAGAAACTCCTTATATTTATAATTTTTTCAATGATTTTATCGAATACAGATAAAGTAGAAATTGGCCTATATCATTATTACACTTATTTCTATTCAAAAACTGATTTATGTTTTTCCATAAGTTTTTTTGACTAACATTGCTAAACATATTTTCATAGTAACGTTTCTTTGCGAAATACTTTACAGATAATATTTTTTTACTAACAGTCTGAAGTTGATTTCGAATTTCTAAGTTAGGTCCTAATTTGTATTTTTTTAAGACTCGGTTACATTTTCCAATGAGCTTCCATAAGTTATATGTCATCCAGGAATAAGAGTTGTTTTTCAATTTAGCAACAACACTTTTAACAGCTGTATATTTTTTGATGAAATCATTGTATTGCTCGATAATTAGCTTAATAGTAGCCTCAGGGTCAGCAGGATCGAAATCTGCTGTTGAAAGAAAATCGTCAAAATAATAATCAACCTTTTCAACATCAACAATATTATGTACTAGTTTATGTCGAAAGAATTTAGGTTTGAAAAAAATGGATGAAAAAATAAAATTATGATCATTAATATCTGAGAAGATGGTTGAATTATGAACCGTTTTAATGTTTATGAAGCCACATACAACATGATCAAGAATATTGCCACTGATTGGAAAGAAATTTTCCTAGTGGAAGATGTATTCGTAACAATCATCCCGGTACTCATCAATATGTTTTTATAATCAGAGACAATATCCAAACTCTTATTTGCGGGAATATTTACATCCCCAACAATAATTGTATCAGTTCTATTTACGTCAATAGGGTCCAAAAAACTTAAAAATATTTTATTATCACAATTAGGTGGTTTATAAAAAGCCCACAGCTTAGTAGAGTTATAATCAGGAAGCTCAAAACATATAAAATGGAATGGAAACTTGCTATAATCAGTCATAACAATGTTAAATTTTAGATTATTTTTAACAAAAACGGCTAACCCCCCCCCCCCCTCCCTACTTAATCATCACGACATGCGAAGATGCCTTTAAAACTGTTTATTTGAAATGACATGATGTTTTTACTCTGAATCCAAGTCTCACCAACAACCATAATATCAATATCTTCTTTGAGCCTCTTGCTAAACATAAGAACATCATCAAATTTATCAAAATTATTCATACCTCGCACATTATATTGAAGGATATTTAATCTTTTTGATGAGGAATCAATACATTTTTTATTCAATAAAAATTCATCAACATTTAAGAAATAATCGTTTATGCAATTATTTTGGAGTATTCTGTTAAATTTACTCATAAGAATTTTTAATATAAAAATCAAAATGCAAAACGTTTGCGAGATTGGAAAATGTAATATCAATTTTGCCAAAAATATTAAATACAAACAAATTATCGTGACCGCCTATACACATATTAGTAAAAAATATAATTAAATTTAAAGTATAAAAAAAAAACAAATATATTATGGTCGTGATCACGCTTAGTTGATACACATCCATAATTCTGTTATACATTTTAATTTTGTAGTACTGATCTGAACCATGACAAAATAATTGCATTTGTACGGTTATATAATAATGGTTCATATAGGCTTTTGACAACAACAACATACAATACTGGTTGGTTAAAAATGCAGCTTACAAATGTTGTCCATAAATTAAAAAAAAGGATTGCTTTGCTCGAAGCTTAAAACCTCGTACAGTTCTGCTCATAAAATGGTATCGGAAATCTTCAAAGGTATTACTTGATAAATGTCTTGCCTTTAATAACGGCAGTGTCATTTTAAATAGAATATGCCTCACGCACAAACGCAAAATTTCCGAATTGTGGTAAAACTTTAACTATATCCGTATCTGTGACAACCAATAAAGAATTCGACTAGTGCGTAAAATCTCCGTTCGCATTATAGATAAGATATACACCATACAGAACATCAAAAACTAAACCTGTATATAAGGAACAAATTTGTGAGGATATTACGCTATGCATAATATTCAATTCTGGTCTGCCTAATAACTCAGTATTTCGAATAACCGTGGTTCCCTTCCAAACGGTTGCTTGTCACAATTATAATGTCAATGAAATTGAATACTAATTTCTTGAACCACTTGACTAATGAACCATGTGACAATCCAGTATCTACCAGTTTACAAAATTTGAAATATATTAAAATTCTTTTTGGAAAAATATTCTTCTGCTGTCAAAACACCTTGTATAAATTCCATCAATTGTTCCTTAGGTACCTTTGAGATTAAATAAATAGGTTGCCCTGTAATTATAAATTTAAGTTTCTAAATTTACCCGCAATACTATGCTGACGGCAAATAATAAAGTCAATATTTCCTAAATCAAAAATTATCTAGTAAGCTTTCACATTTAAATTGTTATCGTAACTTTTAATTGACGTTTCATAACTTTTTATTGATTAACATGTGGCACATGTAGCTTTACTTTAAAGGTTTTATTTTTGAGCAATTTATTCTCTTGGTATTAAAGCTCATATGTAAATCTCAATAGCAAGGGCCAGGGCCTCCCTTAAATCATATCACGCTTTTAGGGTAAAGGAGCAAATTTCGATAACGGTTAATCGGATTTTTTTGGTTCCGATTAATGATTAAAAAAAAAAAATTAATTATTTCAAAATTTTTAAAGAAATATTTTCATTTGGATTTCATTTTTTTGTTCAAAAATTAAATTTGAAGTAAATAAAGATACTTTTTACACTAATTTCCAAATTGTTGCCCTACTTTTTTAATAGAAAAGGGAATAGAAATAATTTGCAAAAAATTTCTGTTCACAATTTCAAATTTTTATTAACTTAGCCACCGTTTTTTCGAGAAAAGAAATTTTCGATTAATAATCACTGATAAATCGGGCAATTTAATTCGATTAATCTAAGCATGTCCTAGCCTGGCCGCTTCAATCCTAGTAAATTATTAGGATCATATATTGTAAATATTGTATATAGCACAAATTAATTAAAAACTAATCCTTTTTTAAGGATTTCAAAAATTGTTTCTATTTAGATTCATATGAAAGTTATTTTTTACAAAAACAAAAAAAAAAAAAAAGAGAGTAGAACTTTGCTTTGTATCTTGAGGGCGCCGGCTTGAATTCCCGGTTGTAGCAAGAAGAAATTTGTCACGATTAGACTTATTTGAAAATGGCGTTGCTAGCTGTCCTTTTATAGGAACAATAACTCAACTTCAATCAAAACATGATGTAACGCGGATGGCGGCAATATTGTTTTATCCAACTTGTTTTAATTCTATAACCTGAGTTGATTTCATGCCGTAATGTAAACCCCGTTTTATCTTATTTCTGTTTTTATAGTTAAATTAAAGTAATTGCAACTAAATTTTATATACATATAATAGTGTTTGTTGTTTTTTTATAAAAAATTTTAAAGTGACATCAAAATAAGCTGTTTTCATTTTAGAAATTAATTTTTAATTACTCACATTGTTCATTTGCTAACGTTTTGAAAATTTTTGGTGTAGATCATCATGTCAAAAAATTCGGGTTTTCGGCATTTGGCGCCATTTCATTTTGAGCCATTTAAAAATAGCTTTTGTTTTCATCAAAATGAATGTAAATTATTATAAAGGATCTTGCTGCAATAAATGGTTTTCTAAAATTAATCAACCAAATGGTTGGATTCATATGATTTCAAACAGAATAACGTTTAGTGCTGTTTGATTGAATTCAAGTTCTCTGGGCAGAAATTTCATTGGATTACGTGAAATCTTAATAATATGCTCTTAAAGGCAAAATTGTTGAGAATCAAATTTAAAGAAAGTAGGCAGATCACGAGGTTCAAACTATGTAGAAGGATAAGAAAGTAGTTAATCAAAAAAGAAAAAAAAATTCAATGAAAAGTCACATTACTGGTTTATTTTTTTTTTTCGAAAAATGCCCATAATTTGAAATTATTCCAGAAAAAAATAATCTCGAAAAGAACATTAGTTTTTTTTTCAAAATAATTAAGCGTTGCTCTCTCTTCTCAATGAATTTAAGAAAATCATGCGATTTAAGGGCGTCTAATCAAGTCAACCGCAGTGTAAATGGAATGGTAGAGAATGGTATAATAAATTGTTGATTAAACCAAAGCTAAAGTAAACTATCATTATCTGTATGATTTACAAGCTAGCTGCAAAATACAATATTATATTATTAAGCTATTTATTCCCACAAAAGTACAACGATTAAAGTTTCGTTGATCCATTGTTTAGTGGTTTTAAATTGGAATCTAAAATATTTGAAAAACTTTCATTTCAACAACTACGCATTCGAGTTTAGAAAATACTATTCAATTTTGCTACAAAAAATTATAAAAGTAGGCACTATCTTCCCAAAAAGTAGGTCACATTGTATTAGTGACATATTCACAATACGAAAATACCCGTTGGCTAGTTACGTGTTGGTCTATTTTGCGTGATTTATCTTTTCGAGCTATTGAGCGAAAGCTGCTGCAAATGACATACCTTTAGGAACAAGTCAAATAATGTAACTCCAGTTAATTAATTTTGAAAAAGATCTTACAATAATGAGCCACCTATATTATATTTAAATTAAAGAAAAAATAATTTTGGCAACTCACGATTTTGCAAACAAGAAAATTTTGAGCAACAGTAGTAAAGCAATGAGAGTTCTAGCACAAAATCGTATGGGATTTACTATGGAGGTCTAAATTTGCTTTTTTTGGCATCTTTTCATATAAATGTAGGGCAATTGAGAATTTGGTTCTAAATAAAAAATTATTTTGTTGTTATTGTTTTTATCGAATAAAAACATAAAACCCTAATTATCTCCGAAATTAGAGGTCTAAATGAAATTTTGACAAAAATGTACATACAAAGTACGTCCGGAAGCAGATAGAAGCAGATGATGAGTTAATTTTTTTCTCGAATTTGCAACTTTTAGAACCTACCAAAATTATTATCTTAGTATATGACGTCATGCAATAAAAAAATATTATTTTAATCGAAAATTCAGTTTGTTGTTGTTACTTTATTAAATAAAAAAATCGTAAACCCTAAATATCTAAATTACTAGTAGTGTAGACTGTAGATATATTAATTAATTTACAGTAATAATTAAAAATTCGGGTACTTAACGGGAAAAAACTATCTTTTCATATTCATTTCTCTTATTTATAATTTATGTATTGATATATAAAGATCAAAATTCTATCGTGTATGAACATGATTGAACATGTATGATTCTGATTACCTTTGAGTATAATATTCAAATCGATTTTATTTTATATAGTGATATCCAACATATAAAAAATGGACAAAATAATACACAATCGAATTGCTTCACATTTTTTTATTTTATAATTCGCTAGGCCAAAGGGTGCATAAAAACTATATAAACATCGCGTTTGTGATATTATTTTCATTCGTCAAATATAATTCGAAGTGTTCATACCGTTTAATATTTAAATATAATTAGTAGTGTTCTGCAGGTTTTATTAAACCATAAAAAGAGGTGTTCAGCAAACAGTTTATAATATATTAAAAATAATTAGTTGTGATCATAAAATTAGTGTAGTGATCATAGATAATACCTATCTAACATCCTAAATATTTAAAGTTATTGATAAAAATGTGAAAATGTCCAAAATAAGTCAATTAGTAAGCAAAACTAAATCAACTCTCATTAGTGCTACACAAAATCCTGAGGTTTTACAAGACGCCATTAAGGAATGTAGTAAAAATTTGAAATTTCTTAGAAACCAGCTGCAAAAATGCACCACTTTAGGAGGAAAAAATCAAACGCAATGTACTATTGGCTTAGTAACAGGATTTCGTAATCAAGTGAAAATGCTGCGAAAAAATAGGGGAGTTCAAAAATATCCATCAAGACGAATAAATTGTGAATATATAGTATACAATCTGCTTTTCAAAATCGTATTAAAACTTTAATCATAACCATAATGGCTACCCTTTATAATAAGACAAAATATATTAGTCACTATAGAAACCTAAAACAAGCAATTCAGTATGGTTTAAAAATAACAAAAATTCATAAGATTCTTGAGTTTGATCAATCACCATGGTTAAAGCCATATATAGATTTAAATAGATCGTTACGATCACTAGCAAAGTATGAGTTTGAGAAAAACCTTTTCAAACTAATGAATAATGCTGCCTTTGGTAAAACCAGAGACGACTTATAATAGATTTCTCATTTTTATAAAAAACAACAAATAAATAAGTTGACTAAAAAACTTCTGATAATTCCAACGTCATGATTGTATTTGTGATATTTTATTCCGTATAAGTATTATAGACGTAATTTTTAATTTGCATGTGTGGTATATTGTGTTTGCATGTGTGTATAAGTTGCCTTTGTGCATACATATCTATTTTCCCTTACCAACTATGACCATAAAATAGAGAAACAATATGCAATATGTATGTATGTATATTGTATATTTTTATTATTTTACGTGATTTACTTTTTTACGATCACAATTTTCACAAAACACAAAATCACAACACGAATGCTTTTGAATTTTATTTTTACATTTTTTTTTAGTTGCGTTATAGGATTTGATTTGGTCAGTCGATAAGTTTAAGCTTTATTTGGCTGTAATTTAATAATCAACCATAACGAAACAAATTGATTTATTTTTTCATTTACATTTAATTTTCAGGAATTTGATAGATTTATAAATTAAAGAAAATTTATTATTTAATGTCCCGTAGAAATGTTTTAGATCTCTCTCTGAAGAATACGGACTTTTATTTAAAAGTGGTAAACTGTTTGCTATATTTAATTGAATATAACGAAATCACTTAAAAACCGGTCATTCAAAAGATCGACATTTTATACTTAAGATATATGGTTCAAACGTAGTTAAAATATTATTCAAATATTTTTTTTTGTTCGAAATTAAAGTCTGTTAATAGTAGATGTTAGTAGGCAGTTAAAAACTAATAAATATGAAATACTAATTATATTTTATTTAATTTTATTAAATTACACAAGGTATAGCAAATATAGCACATCAAGCCCTACAAATTATGCATTTATGATACACTTAGACGACTAAATATTTTTAATCAAGTAAAATATCAAGTCTGGAATGTTTATGTCTGTTATTGCCCGACTCAAATATAGCAGTTTCTGATAACCAACGACAATTTTTCCGTAAAAGCACCAACACGAAAAACTCAAGCAAGTTTACTCTATCATCAAAACATAAACTGTTTTGGTCAAAAAAATGTTGATTTGCTAGAATGCACTTCTCTTTGATTTTTTGTTTGATATTCTTTGCATGTGGTTCTTGTTTGAAAAAAGAATTGAATGTTAAGTATGCATATTTACAGACTCCAAAAAATTCCTCATTTGGCATAACTAAACTACCAAAATCAGAATCATTTTTGAAATTCTTAAAGAATGTAAGCCAATCGGAGGGAGCGGAAATTTTCGAGTTTTTAAGCGTACAGTGCTCAACACATTTTGAACAATTCTTCAATAAACTAGGTTGTTGATGGCTGTCAATAATTCGATTTTGAATTTTATGGTGTATGACATATCCACAAAAATATTTAAGTGCATTGTCACTTAAAACTGCACTTTTAATTTCGTTTATCTCAAAGTTATCATTTTCTTCTGCGTATTCTTCTTGGAAATCATAGTCTGAGAGTCCTCTAAATGAATTTTCTTCGGTATTTATTTCTTGTATAGAAACTGAATCGGATAACACAGCCTTCCAATCAATCAGCATGCTATTAATACCACCCTTACAGTTTGCATATTTAAAGCTATAAATAAGTTTTACGGACATTATCCGTTTGAGAATTTCCCGAAATTCTTTCACGGAGGGTTTTCTCTTCTTATAGCGTATGATAGAAAATAAATTTTCTAGGCAATCCTGATTAAATCTATTTGTACATATATATTTCCAATCTTCTGTTTCAAATAAATTTTTGGCTATTAACTGAATACCTGTTATAGTTTGTATTGCCCCTTTGATGCAGCTTATTTGAATTTTTTTATTAGTTGTTAAAAATTTTAAAGTTGATAAGTAATTTATGTATGATTCCAATTTCAATATAGATTCTTCTGAATTTTGAAGTGCTCCACTGTTCGAATTTTTTCCAAATAAACTTTTACTGTTTAGTACGTCAAACGTTTCATTCTTTTTTCCAAGAAATCGGCTGTATTCTTAGCAAACTGTGCTACATCTGAAGTAAACAAATTTAATTTTTCGATAGTACGTGTTCCAGAAGCTGCACTAGAACTAAATATTTGGACAGCATATGCTACTTTCATTTTTTGGAATGTGTTTGGTTGTATATGTATGGGTGTTAATTTTGGGACTAGCCGAATGGATGCACCAGAATCAATTTTGTATAATTGTCGAATTACATTCCATGTTGCCACGGCTTTCGCGCTACCAACTTCCAAGTCGTAATTCATTAAATTATTTCGAAAGCACTTCCATAAATGTGGTGGGTCGTAAATACATATGATTTTGTAGTCTTGCGAAGCATATAATATGGTTGGTCAGTTGTAACACCCAAACATTTATATAGCGATTGATTTGTTTTTCCTTGATCGCACACTAAACCCTTGACAATCAGCCCAATGGAAAAACATTTAAGGATAAGGTCATTAATTAGACGCTTTAGTTCTGAAACGTGAGTTGCACTGGCAGCAACTACAAACCCTATGGCATGTTTCCAATTATCTCGTATTGATCGCACCATAAAAGTACAAACTACGTTTCCAAATTTGTAATCAACCAATTTTGTAATCATAATCAACAAAGCTTTCGATGAGATCCATTTTATTGTTGTGCTCAAGTTTTTTTGCAATATGCTTTTCGTCGAAACATAACATGACCTGCTTTGATTCTATTGAAAAATTGCTTATTCGTGATTTTATTTGAGCAAACAAATCAAGATTATTGGATCCAGGTAAAATTTCTTCAAGAGGAAACCATCTATAAATAGATGCAAGTGACGGTAGTTTACATAATAAATTTTCTCTTAAAAATATATATGCAGCCGATGATTTAAAGAAAATTGCTAGAGCCAGGTCTTTCTCTTCGTCTGCATAAATAGTTTTAGACTTAACAAGCATTTTGGCAAACGTTTTTGAGTGTGCACTTGCTGATGTATTGTCTATTTGTTGTAGAATTGTTTGTGGTTTCATTTTTAATTGTTTATTTATGAAACTTGTAATGCGTGACTGAAAGCCCGTCCTTAAAATTTTTAATTTTAACTGTTTGTTTAATTTTCTTAACTCTTTATTTTCATCCTTTAGAACTTTATTTTGTAATTTGAAACACTCCATCTCACTTCTGTACCAATTACAATTCTTTTCGCTTGTTAGCCATTGTTCATAATCTGTTTTATTATTTAAATCAGACATATTTGACGTTGTGACATTTTCCATAACGGTATTGTTAGGTACGTCTTCATCACTCGAATCCGAGTTTCCTAAATTTTGACTTGGAACGGCACCGGCATATAAATTTTTCTTACCTATGTAAACATTTATAATTTAAGTTTATAATTTAGAACATATAACTAGGGTATCCAATACCGATTATGGAGTAGCCGGGTACCCATCATTTCTGGAATACGCGACTACTGGGTAATTTGATCGACTACCAGGGTAATTATATTCACCAAAGAAAAACTAAAAAATTTTATTTGTAAAATAACATTTCGAAAAATATCTTTATTTACAGATAGATGGTGTAAATCTAGTATAGAATTGCAATTAGATCAAGCTAGATCAAGTGTTTTCAAATTAATTCGATTCTTTGAATTAGCTAAAGTCGATTTAAATGTTTTTCACATTTAATTAAACAAAAATTTAGTTAAAATGATCGTGAGTTTGCCTATGTCTCTCTTTAAACTACATATTTTATTCTGAATTAAACGGAATTATAAAATTCAAATACAAAAAATCAATTTGATTTGAAATTAAATTACAACTATTATTTTTATCTAGTTTTAGTGTAATTGCCTGATAAAAAACTTGACTTATATTGAACATCGAAAAGGTTTTCTTTATACCCGGGTATTCAATAAAACTAACACTCGACTATGCGGGTACTTTAAAAGTCAAGTAATTTGGATACCCTATATAAATAACATATAATTATTTCTTACCTATGTAACAATTTTCAAAATGTTTATCGCATATTAAAGGATTTTTTAGTGATCTAATAATATCACATGAATTATAGCAGATCGTAATCCACTTATTATACAAATCGGAATTTCTCCGAGGAAGTTTAAAATATTAGTTGCTTTTCGTTGAAAGGCAATTTTTTAAACAACACCTACGAGACATTGTATAATCGTATGTTATACCACAAGACGATCGAAAATTTTCGATTATACGAGACGTATTGCCTGAAACACCACGAGACCGAAGGTCGAGTGGTGTTTTGCAAAGGCAATACGTCGAAATAAGAGAAAATTATCCATTGTCGTGTGGTATACAGGAGACTATATCTTGAATAAAGAAAACAATAAATTTAAATAGAAAAGTTACAATTTTAATAATTATAAATAAATTTACAATTATTATAGATATTTGTTGCTGCATTAGACGGTTGAGAAGACGGTTCCTTTAAGGAAGAAGACGGTTCTTTTAAGGAAGAAGACGGTTCTTCTACGGAAGAAGGCGGTTCTTCTTTAATTAAGGTTGTATCTTTCCTTAAATTTGAAATTATGCTGTTGTGATGTTTTTCGTTTAGTTGAAGGTATGGTTGAATGGAATTGGCTGAGGTGTGGCCTGTAATTTTTATTATTTCCTGAACGCTTGTGCCAGCACTTGATAATTCGCTAACAGCGGTTGACCTATTCGAGTGGTTGGTTATTTTTACTCTTTTTGTGTCTATTCCTATAGATGCTGCACCTTGTTTTGTCCATTTACTGAGTTCGTTTACTCCGAGCGGAATATTTTTGTACCAGCAACTATCCGGATATTTATTCCAGTCTTTATTCACAGTAAGAAATAAACGATTAGTTTTAATGCTTTTGGTCCGTTTCGACATCATTTTTCTATATAATCGGACAGGGCAATGATTTATGTTTTCTGCATTTGTAGTTAACCATTTACTTTCAGCTGTTCGCTGATTTCCTCCTTGGGCGGTTTTAGAGAAAACCGTGTTATATTCGATACGTCCTGTTTCTTTCCCGAAATTATCTTTTTCATCTGTAAAATAGTCTAAAAGGCACGAAACTGATTCACCTCCACGCAAAGCGAGTTCCACAGCAGCAATTTGATAAAATTTACGTTGCAGACCGGAGGGCGTGTTTTCGTCAAATGTATCCAAAATTTTGCTGATTTCATCAGCCACTAACGCCGTTGAGCTGATTTTTCGTTTCGTCGGAATAGCCTGAAGTACTCTTCTTTTCGAATTTTTCGCATTTACCGCGGCTTGAAACACTACATCTTTAAATGGGTCAATGGTTCGCTTAAATTGCGTAAAATATTTCTGGTGCACCATTTTAGCGGTAATATTCCAAATTGTTTTAACAACTCCTTCCTTATACTCCGTGCCATCTTGTTTCCGCATGTTGAAAGCCCAATCTTTTAGAATTAGGGCGAGTTCTTCGTTGGTTGTATTTTCATCCAACTGGTACTTTCGCACATTACAAAATTGATTAAATTGTCTTAAAACATATTCCTGAGTTTTTTTTGTATTTGCCGGCTTGTTGTTTTCGATCATTTCATCAATTATTTGTAAAGAATTATTCCCGAACCGATCCATTTTGGATTTATTGAAGTCGATAACTGGCAACTGACATATATAAACAGAATTTTTTTTTCTTTTGTCAAATTTCAAATTTGCTAAGCCTACACGATTTTAATTATGCTACTACATTTTACAAATGTTTATATAATCGATTATACAAAGGCTTATATAATCGATGTAACCATAGTTACTATATTTTAACTATTAGAAAAACCAGGCATACATTGATTTTTATAATTTAATGAGTGATATAGTCTAATTAATCTAAACTAATTGTGCAAAACTAACGAAGTAGAATAAAAAATTTCATCAAGTAATACATGAAAAATGGGTTATACATTCACACTACTCAACTTAAAATTTGTTTTCTATTCTATAAAAAAATATTTTTACAGAATAGGAAACAAATTATAAGTTGAGTAGTATGAGTGTATAACCCATTTTTCATGTGAAACTTGATGCAAATGTAATTTTTTATGCGGCTTCGGTAATCTTGATAATTACGATTTACGACTACGAGTTGTATGACGAATGACGATTGACGAACGAGGAATATTGTTCGGAGCTAGCGAGAATGTGTCTGTGTGACACATAAAGTATTTTGTAAAAGGAATAGCCAAATACAAAACAAAATAAGTATGTATATGATTTTCGTTCTATTTACACATAGATGAAATTATGTAGTTTCGAAATATATCTGCAGATAGCATATCAACCACTCAAAAATTGAAAAAATGCTGTTGTTAAATATGAGAAATCTATTATAAGTTATCTCTGGTAAAACTATGGAAAATGTTCGAAAGCATAGTATAGTAAAGTTGGTGACTAAGTGATTCGGAAGATATGGCGCAGAAGATTTAATTTCAAAATCTGAGTTCCAGTCTTCAGCTATTTTTAACGAAAATTTAGTCGCTGTTGAATTAAATAAATCTGTTATCTTTTTTACAAAACCAATATATATTGGAATGAGTATTTTGGACTTGCCAAAAACATCACTTTCTGACTTTCATTACGGCTATGGCCCCTAAATTTGGTCAAAATAGCAAAATTTGCTATACAGATACAGATAGTCTCATCTATGAGATAACCTGCCCTGATGTTTATGAAATAATTAAGAAGGAGTGTTACACGCGTTTTGATACAAGTGACTACCCCGATAATAATATTTGAAGGATTCATTCCATAAATAAAAAGTGGCCGGTATTATGAAAGATAAGAACAATGGTGCAATTATGACTGAGTTTGTTGGACTGAGATCAAAAATGTATGCATATATGGTTCCGGGGAAAGAATAAGAGCAAGTTATAGAAAATTAGAAAGCTAAAGGGATAAAAAAACAGGTTGTGAAATGTAGAATTACATTTGATGATTATGTTGACTGTTTAAATAATGAAAAAATCAAAATTTTAATTCAATCCAAAAAACATGATGTTAGTTCATTTACTCAAACCAAGATTATTTCAGATGTGAAATCAATTCATCAATATCAAAAATGATGAATTTTAAATCTAGTAAATTATCTAGTAATAAAACTTTAATGTACTTTTGATATTTTTCCTAATAAATAAGATATATACATATAATGTGAAAATATTCGAGTTTTTATTTATCAATACCCAACTAATTCTCTACTTAACATGTATTAATCAATCAAAATTAAGATAATTTCCTTTCGATAAGTGAACTGTATGTTGATCAGTAAGTATGACTATTATGAACATTGAAGTAGTTTGAACTGACTTTTTTTGAAATTTTCTTAGTTATGGAGATATTTAGGGCTTTCACTAATCATTTAGTTAAACAACAACATCGGTACGTGATCAAAATAATGTGTATGTGTTTGGTGCATAATTTATATGAACACTTCCGAAATTAGCATGGGACACATAAGGACATTAACTAATAAGGGCAACGCAAATCACTTCGGGGCCACATTTGGCCATTGCCATCGCATTAATAAATTGATTTTTGAAATTAATTTTTTTTATTCATTATTTTTTTTTTTTTTTTGCGACTGATTTCCCATTTTAGCTATTGACAAGTCACATCAATGCAATCCATCTCCAGATGTTTCCCACGCGAAATTTGAACAGAATTTTTTCATTCTATAGCTATTGACAAATCACATAAAAACGATTCAACTTCAGATATAGACTCTAGAGGCTGGTTTTATTCCAATTTCGTGGATTCTTCTGATTTTTCGATATTTACCACGACTAAGCGAAACCAAGTTTTCCACGTAAGACTATTTACAAAAATTTTTATTGCAATCCATGCATCCTATTTACTTTTGGCTGTCAACCACAATATTGTTTTTTTTTTGGGGTGTAATGTTAATAACATAATCTACATTATCGACATTAAACTTTTGGGTAACTTTAACAGGGTGTCTAGACGCATTAATGTTTTGTCAATTGCTACCGCTGGAAAAAAATTTGGTTCAAGTTTCACGTTTAAATGAACTATAATAGAGTTATACGTTTGTAGATGGATTCCATTGATGCGATTTAGTTCCGTTTCATGCGGAAAATCAGCGAGACTTTGATTTTAGAAAAATCTTAAAAAAATTTAAAAATTAGCCCCTATGTTCTAATTAGATTTCACTATACTAACTGTAGTATCATTAAAATTGTTGGTACTTAAGTGACTCACTGTAATGAATATTACGAACATTCGCAGTAGATAATTATGTTGCGAAATTTTTATAATTCTTTTTTGTGGTTGCTGTACATGAGAAATGTTCTAATTTCTCTGTATACGGTTTGCTGTTTCAATTAGCAACAAATCAGTTTCATATTAAAAAGCGGACGTATACATATTTGTGTTTTAAATTTAGTTTGTGAATTTGAAAATTCAAACTACGAGGGTATATTTTGTACAAACACAATTCATGTAAGTTATTAAACTACTGTTTGATGGTTAGTCCAATTTTCCTGATTTCCTTAATGTCCCGCATGGTTGGTAAACTTAACAACCACCAATATAAATTATTTTATTATTGACCAATAGAATTTCTATCCGGTCATAATGCATCCAATTTAGATATAAACAAATGAGAATCACTGGCTCAACCGTTCACCCGCTATTACAATAAGTAGCAGTAAAAACAAACACATATAGTGGTAATGAACACACGAGTTCAATTACGATATCTACTCCAGTTATTCGTTTCACATTGGTGATGAATTGTTCGCCCATGTAGTAGCTTCCATTTCCTACAATAAAATGTTTACCTTGAAAATTAAAATAAAAAACTTATTCTATAATAATTCAGTATCTAATAATTCTTTTTAGGGCGAAATTCGAGAAGTATTCGTCTAGATCAAATTTACCAGCTCCAGACTGAGAATATCCGCACGCCCCCTCAAATAATTGCTGATGGATTTAATAATTTTTTTAAATATTTCTCAACAGTTAACTATTAAGTTTGGTTCATCAAATACTGATAGTATTGAAGCAAATTAATTTTGTTGATGCTCTAAAGAATTATGGTTCATTATGTGTTTTTGGAACCGTTATATTCTTAAGAAATTCTTAATGAGATTAAACATTTTAAGAACAAACGATCAACGGGGTTTAGAAGATCTTTTAAAGATGTTATATAACACTGAAGTGAAATTCTTCCCAAATAACAAAAAATATATATGAATAGGTTTGTACAAATTGCATTCATTAAAGCGATATTTTGTGCATCAAATGTTGCATATAAATCCCAAAAAAGGTGAACTTGAAATCAGAAGTATCAAATATTGTATATTACGCTACTAGCTATATAAATCAAGTACGCTAAATGTCACCAGGTCGATCACATAATCAATCTTAGGGTTCAGCGATATAAATAATAGGCAATATATATATACGGCATTTTGCATCAAATTACAACGACGAAATCTCTTCAACAACAATCAAAAGGTTGACATAAGTGGTTGCCCATCATTGGTTCTATGAGAACTGACCATAATTGATACCGTAACGTTGACATCTTGAATGGGGAACAAAAACGCTAAAGTCATTATGAAATTACCAATTACGTCAATTGTAGATATGTGAATGCACCAGAAGCAATAATAAGACTGTGATTTAATCCATCATCTCCATAACAGCGGAGAATAATTTTTGAAGAAGGTCAGGAAAATGAAGTATACAAAAATTCCTTATCACGTGTACCGTAGAGCAGTGCGACAAAAAAATGGTTGGAAGAATGTACACAGTTAAAGCAAATGATTGGTTTTTGTTTGTGATTGACTTTTGTTCACATTCCTGGAGCGACATCATTTGAGTAGCTATGCGAACTGTCAATTATTTTGAATATTCAAACTATAAGAAAGCAGCGTTTTATCGCAATTCGTTGGACTCAGAAGACGAGTGGGAGAAATGTTTCATTAGTTTTTCAAATGTCATACCAAATGAGGCCAGCTTTTGCATTCTTTTGTGTTTTCTGCAATAATTCAAGTTGGATTTGTCTTTAAGTGTTTTGCGAGATTTTGACAGTGAACAGTACTGTATCAACTGAAGCTGAGTGTGTTAAATTTGGTTACCTTAACCAACGAGAACTCGGAATATTCCTAAACAATTCAACTAACTTGAGAAAGAAGAGAAAGCAGAACCTCGCATTCGAAATTTTAATCCGCAGTAGTTGACAGCATTCACAAATATTTATATGGCTACACGTAGATTTCGAGAATAATCAGGGGCCGTTTTTTCTTAGGTGGCCTAGGATTATCCAGTATAATAAACCTTTACAATAAGTTGATGTAATTTAATAAAGGTAATGGACAAATGGTAATACCATTACGTACAGTTCAATGCGCCTTAAATTACAATTACCAGGGTCGGAAACTTGAACATCTAGCAAGAGCAAATCAATCTGCAGTTAAAATCATTCGTGACATTTTATAAAATATTATACAATAGATATTATAAAATAGAGATCCCAGAACCTATAGTCAAATATCAATTTATTGATTGTTGTTCAACAGATTTCGTCGTTGAAATTTGATGCAATATGCCGTATATATATAGTGTGTTATTTATATCTCCTGACCCCTAGGATCGACCATGTAATATTTTACATACAAAGCCTATGTGATAGAGATCCAGGAAACCCTAGTCGTATATCAATCTTTTGATTTTTGTTGAACAGATTTCGTTGCTGAAATTGGATACAATATGCCGTATATACAACAACTATAGACCGATTGCCCTTTTAAGCACAATATCAAGAAATATCTAGACATTAATTTTCTGAGCCAGATATATGGAACTATTTACTGTTCACAGAAACCTGTAGCTTTATTTGTCGACATCCCGAAAGCTTGTGATACAGTTGAATATTGTGCTTATATCGAAACTGCCATAGGTGGTAATTCTTGGCGTCATAGGTACAATTTTTAATTAGCTTTAACATCCAAGATCGTCGTCAAAATAGGTGAAACTTCAAGTAGTTTAAGGCACATAAACTGTAGCGCCCTTCAAGGATCAGTTTAAGATCCATGTTGTTCCTTGCTTATTTTAATTCAGTCTTCGAAATTAATCACATATAAAATAATCACTACTGCATTGCTGATGGTGCTACGAACGATAATTGTTTTGATAAATGTATTTGGTTGAAATAGATTTAAACAAACTGACAAGTCATGGTAGGCCTAGTTCTATTTCCTTCGCAACTGTCTATTTTGTCATATCAATGATTTGCACTTGAATTTGTAAATAAATTCAGGTATTTTGTTTAACAGTGGATTCGCAGCTTACATGGAGGTCTCACCTCAACAACGTTAAGAACATGTAATCTGGACTATATACAAATTCTATAATCTTAGCAATTAAAGGCTGAATGAATAAAATACGCGAGTTCCATAAACTAATGAATTTAAGTTGAATGAAAATTTTCCTTAATATTCAGCTACCAAAATTGAGCTTAATCAAATTTTACTAGCATTTATTTTTTGTGTTCCGCCTAGATTCGAATCCGCCTAAACGTTTCTGGTTTAATTTGACATTTTTGTCATGTTGACCTTAAGTTTTTGATTTCTTTTTATCTGACCCTTATGAAACATTTCGTTTAAGCCGAAAAAATATTTTTCCTCCAAAAGAATAGAATAGAAATCGCAAACTAACCAACAAAAAGTTTAGTTCTCGAGCGACCTAAAATGTTTAACTCCGTCAAGGTTGACATTGATTCCGCCAATGGATTTCGTCACCACAGTATTTAAGTGTAACAAACGCATTTTAATCCTTTTGAAGTTAGGTCTGCCATTTTGTATTGTGACGGTCCTAATCCAATTTTTATTAAAATCCATTTGTGTCATTTAAAAACTGGGATGACAACCTGTTATAATACTGATTCTGGAATCTAATTTGGTGAGCCAGTCCACAGTTTTACGTAAAGTCGTATTTCTAACTCCAAGATTACTAAAATGCGTATGTGTCACTTAAATACTGGAATGACGATTTCATTTATGGTATAATACTTTCAGTAAATTTTTTATTAAAATAAAATTTTTAATTATTCATGATTAACAAAATTCTCATGTAAAGATTGACTCAAAAAACACACATTTTCTTTTCTAATCTCCTCTAATCGCTTCAGTTTCTCAACATAAAATTTATTAAATATTTCTTTTTTGTTTTATATTATTCAGGCACAATTAAAATAAATCAAAATTTCGAAAAAACGAATTAAAATAATTTTAAAATTAAACAATTAATCTGATTTGCATTAAACTAAGTTAAATAAATATTTTTTTGCTAAAAAAATATTTTTATTTAAATTTTTGTGAATAGCATTAAAAAATCATCATCAGCTCACGAAATTTAATTCTAACCCTTTCCATTCACTGAAAAGGGTATATAGTTAAACAATTGGAATAATAGTATTAAGGATTAAAATAAGAAATTAAATACCATAGATAAAAGTATTTTCCATAATAATTAGATAAACAACCGTATGAAAAAAATTTGTATGAAATCGGCTGCTTCAAAACATTCCTGTTAAATTATTCGTAAAATATTTTATTGATTATCACACCATTTTTTGTTGTTGTTCTTGTTGCATACATCAACTCAGATTTCAGAACCAAGCATATTATTTGATTGCGTGTAACATAGAGCCCAGTAACATTAGAACATTAGAGTGAATCTACCTACCTTCAACCAGAAAATCTCATAAAATTTTCATAAATTTATTTATGCTTTTTTCACGGTTATAAAGGTACTTATGTTCCTATGTAAGTACATAAACAGTACATGTACATTCTTTTAGATAAAATAAATTAGGTCTGCTCAGATTTTGATACGTAACGTTATTATGTGTGTGTATGGATACATTTATATTCATTCCAGTTTTTATTTCATTTTCCAGTTTTTCCAAAACAAAAATAAAAAAATTAAATAAAAATTTTCAAAATTATGATTATTACATTTTGCAGGTAAGATAAAAACCACGAAGGTGGTTTTATTCATTTTATATTTTTATAAATTTATTACTTTGTTTTATTTTCCAACGAAATCACAAAAAAAAAAAAAAAACACAGAAATGAAACAAACGAGAACATGAAAATTGTTATGTGTGGAGAAAATTGTTCATATCGTGTTACATTTATTATATTGTGTGTGATACGCAAAATGAAATGTCCTATACCTTTTTTGCCACATACATAAATACGCATTCACTTATATTTTGTGGTGAAGCACAGTGTTATTTACCACACACTCCATTATTATTGTATGTTTAGTTAGGTGTAATGTAATTTTGTATATGATTTCAAAATAAAATCATAAATTCGCAGTACATAGCTACATCAAGAAAAAAAAACTAAAATCTGTTAACAATAATTTATATGGCGTGAGCGATGAAATGGAGGCAAGAACGTGTATACGCGACATCATACGTATTAAATCAAATACGAGGTAGATTAGAATCGATATACACACAAACAAACATACACAGACACATACTAGATTCAGTGTGTCACGTATTTATTTGCAGAATACAACAATTTTTTTTTTATGTATCCGTTGAGTTTTTATACAATATGTATATGGTACCGACGCGACGTATCATACGTATATCAAACAATTAAGTTAGAAATGGTTGATGTGACATAAAACATATTTACTTTAAGACTTATGCCTTAATTCGTATTTATGAGTTTCTATTTTTTTTTCCTACTTTGCTTTGCTTTGCTTCCATGGAATTATTTTATATGATTTAATGTAATTTGATACTACACGTATTTTCGTATACAGGTTGTAAATACACACACACATATATACACCATAATAAGTAAGGATAAGGAAGTAGCAAATTACATAAAGTTCCATTAAAAATTAAATCAGAATTATGTTGGTTTTTATAGTATTTATAGTGACGGTAATTTAAGTTATTATGTATTTTACAATTTTCGATTAAGCATTGTAAATATAAAAATATAAAGAGTTTTACGAAAAATAATTTCCACCCAATACACGATCCAGTTGTTACATATATACAAGCGAACTGAAAACTTCAATTTATTTTCAAAATACTTGTGATTAGAGAACGTTAAAATTTAAATTTCATTCTCTAACTAAACGGTTTAAATCAGGTTATATAATAACTTTCCATCTTTGCACCTAAATTCATTGCTTTTGGAAAACATAAAGGGCTGAAACCTCATGAGGTGATCAGAACTTCGGTCCTGAAAATTAACACAACTCCGAAATCAATCCTTAGCTGAAACTCTTACTTAACACCAACGTATAAGCTAACTAAACCTTAACCCAACTTTAACTGAACTTAGCTCAAACCGCCTCAACCCTCCACACTTAACAGCCAAACTAATTCCAAAATAAACTTGATACGAAAGCTACGTGCGTCTATGAACTAAATTAAATCAACTCAATCTAATATCCCACTAAACCCTAAACTCGACCCTAAATTAAACCCTGAAATCGAACCACTTACTCAAATTCAACTGAGCTTTACCTCAAACTCCATTCAATCCCAACTCGACCTCAGCTCAAACCAATCCCTTAACCATAACTCAACGCCAATTTATCCCTCAATTCAACAAAACACAACGTTCAACTGAAACTTATAATACGACTCACATTCCGTAAATCAATGCGGCTCGAAAAATCGTCGCACCATTATACCATTAAACTATCATTCCATCATACAATCATGCCACTATACCATTCAATAAATGCTCGCGTAGAAGTTCTACAGTGGCTATGCGCTCTTAAAAATATAATAAGTAATCTTAGACAATCTATAAAAAGTGATTTGGTATAAAAATCAATTGGAAGTACATAATTGGCAAGTTGTACGTTTTAGTCTTCTTAATCTAGATCATAACCTCATCCGAAGGGAGTTTATTTAGTTTCGCTAACATAATTTAAAATTGTATTACTTCTCGTGTAGATACTTAGTATGAAACAAAAATTGCTTCGTAAGTTTCATAATAAGGACACCAAATCTGACTACAGTATTCCAAAGAACTACGAACTAAACTTTTATATAATGTGATAAAAACATAAGGATTACGAAACTCTTTCTTACGTCGAAAGATAAATCCAAGCAACTTAAGTGATTTAGCACAAGAAACAGATATGTACATATCAAATTTAAGATTCAAATCAAATAAAACACCTAAATCAGAGACCACATGAACCCTTTCCAATTTGACACTGTTAATATTATAGGGAAAGTGAATTTGGTTAATTTTCCTCGTAAATTAAATCACAACACATTTCGTTATATTGAGTTTTAAATTGTTAGGTTGGACCAAGTCAAAAGTTTATCTATTGGAGAAATTAATCAAATTGGTGGTTGTGGAACGTTTAGGAAAAAACCATGTTGGGACGTATTAATACATATATAGTTGGGACGTAAAACTATTTAAAATTGAGATGGGCCTATAATTTTTTTTATTACTCGCATCAAGGTTTTTGAAAACTGGAACTAAATAAGCTTTTTTCCACTGATGGGGAAATACACAATTTTTTAACGATAAGTTAAATAACATAGTTAACGGTTTGGTTAGCTGAGATTTGAGTTGGTAAATAAAATAATTAGAGATATTATCTGAGCCAACACATTTCTTCGTATTCAATGTTGATAGAACTTTGAATACATCTTGCTCGGATATTAAATTAACAATATAATTTATATTATAATTGTTATAAACAACATCACAAAAATGATCAGTTGAGTCATACACCGATTCAAAATGATCAGCAAATAAATTATAAATTTGAAGTGGACTAGTAGATTCAACATCACCTATGTAGTTTCATACATGATGGGTATAGTGATTTATTGGTAAGAGCCTGAGAATAGATCCAAATTAACTTAGGATCTTTGTTTATGTGACTTTCGATATACTTTGTTAATTAAAATAACATTTAAGGATTTCCAATTTTACACTCTTACGCAGTTTGGAAAATATCGCATAGTCATTGGGAAAATTAAATTTACGATACCGATTGTGATAGTTTTGCTTTAACTTAACTAACTTAATTAATTTATTTGAGTACCACACTGGAAATTTAACACGTACCTTAAGCTGATTGATAGGCCTCATAAAACAATAAAGAACATCATAGAATTTCTCAAAATCTAAATCAACACTACTATTTGAAAACAGGTGGTTCCAGTCAACCAGTTCCAAATCACTTCGGAGAGCGTTATAGTTAAGTATTTTATAATTAAGCTTAGGTAACTGTTGGTAGGGCAAACTCTTCAATAAACACTTTTCATATCTAACCATCAGAGGGGGATGGTGCCCATCTATTCTTCACAGTGAATGACGACTTTGATAGACATTAACAATACTACGATCAAGGTTGGACATGACAAGGTCAAGGATTCTATTATTAATATTTTGAGCAGTAATTGATTAACTATCTGACCAAAGGAAGGCGCTAGAGGGATAACATCACAATCAGTACTCCAAGGTATATCAGGCAAGTTAAAATCCCCCAGGACTTAAAATTGTCAGTCAACAGGAGAATCTAATATCTAATTAGAAAGCTTATTACAAAATGCTTCATAGTGTTCTAACTTACAGTAGCCTGGGAAATAAACTAGACAAATTATCAAAAATATACCATCAAATGTTTTAACATTTATCCACATGTTATCAAAAATATCTTCAATCCCATCAAGCTCAGAGACAATTATAGATTTTTTCAATAGAATGGCAACACCACCACTATCAATCTTATTAGATATACTAAGGTTTCTGGCTTTACGAATTACATAAAACCTATCAACAATGAATTCATAATTATTAATGGAGTCATTAAACCTGGTACTGTTTAACTGCAATGTTTTAAATAAGTCACGGCGTATTTATGAAGTAATGCAGGCTAGAGAAGGTAACACGCGTTATTGAAAATTCAAGTTTGACATCTTTTGTTTTACTCAAAAAAGTCTTCAAAAACAAAATAAAATTAAACGGTTTCCAGTATCGAAAAGATAACAAAATTTCCTTCAACTAGAAAAATTTTTTTTTTTGGAAGGTGTTATTTCAACAAGGTACAAGCGTTCAAATCTGTGTATTTTTTGGAAGAAAATTTCTGTTCCGTTTTTTAATTGGCGCAGTGCATTTAGGCAGATAATCCGTAATAATTATCTTACAATCTTGCTCAAAGAGCTTAAACTTTTTAAAGATGTCCTTACTTTGCATTGATAGTGTTTTAAATTACTGTTTAAAAATCCTGCTACTCCACTCAACAACAATTGCTTTAATTTTAGATTTCGATTTTTCACGATATATAGCACTAATAACATTCCCATCAATATTGAATTTAATTGCATGGCAGATAATTTGCAGAACATTGAACAGATTTTGATTATTCACCGATGCAACACGGTAAATTAAGGAACTAGATGAATTGAAACGTTTCTCCAAAAAGTTACATCTGCTAGTAACTGTTAATAATTCATTGCGAATAGCTGTATTGTCATCTTTCAGATTTATTACATCACGTGAATTAGCTAGAATTGAAGCTTCAATTTCAGCAAATGTATCACACTTACTTGTAATCCTCTCCAAAACAGTATTTTGTGCTTTGATTTTCTTATTTAGAATTTTGGCCATGTCCGAGTGGCTGGTGCGCAACTCAACAATTTGCTTTTTAATGTCACTCCAGACACTATTTACATTACCATCACAATGCGCACAAGAAGAAGCCTGAATTAAGTTGGAATCAGTACAACGACAGCAAGAAAAATGAATTATACCCTTGTCAATGTCATTGACTTTGAGTTTTAACAATTCATCACAGTTAGGATGGTAGTGCTGTAAACAGATGTGACATTAGTACAGCTTAGATGACATAATTTACCTTGCACACTTCTTACCAGTGATGTGCACGTAAATTACTTTGCGTAATTTACACTATTATTTACGTGTAAATAACTGTATTTTTTACCTGAAATTTTTAACGTTACAAAGTAAAAAATTGTTAATAATTAGCGACATCTGTGCGAAATGTGACATTTAAATGAAAAGAGCAGAATTAAAAAATTGTATTTCGATATTACAACCATTTCACAGCTCTATCTATTGAAATTAATTTGAATGTAGGTTGTACTATGTGTTTTAAATAAAATGTTTAAAATATGCTGACCAAACGCATTTTATTTAACAAAAAACGGAATAATTTATTCTGTTTTTTTATGTATTAAAATTGTCGAAAATGTTATTAAAAAAATAATTTCTCTATTTACATACATGGTTCAAATAATTATAATTTATTCTGCGCCATCTCACACGTAGGTACCATACTATTTGATTTATAAAATTTGCTGTGTATGTTTTACTTTTAAATTTCCCCACCGCAATTATTTTGGATTGTCAAAAAAAAATTATATTGAAAAATATTAAAACTATCTATCTATAGAATTCACATTTGGTATTAATTACGGCAACTACTTAAAGTCTAACCGATTTAATTCAAGCACTCTATATGCAAAAAAACACGATTAGCTTAACCTGATGCTGCCACCTGCCACACTACCGGTAAACTCGAAAAATCACTAAATCGGATTTCAACATAATTAAGTATTTTCGCACATGATGGAACATAAGTGCCTGCGATATCATTCCCCTGTGCGTGCTTTGCGATGCGGGCAAGAAAATGTGTAACGCTATGCGCCTATCTTTGACTCCGTCTTTCGCTGTTTTCGCCTCTCTTGTTCTCGCCGTCATGTTTCACTATTATTAAAATGTTTTATTATACGATCTCCTGATTTTATAGTTTATTTGTTATTCTTTTATTACCAGTTTTACTATATACATAATGTTATTTATATAATTTTGAGTAACTATACCGTTGATCATTATACCTATGGTTAAGATTTTACTGCCTCTTCGTTATCCTTAATTTGCTCCTTTCGGTGTTATGCCCAAGTAGCACCAAATAATTTTATTGTTTTATAACCTATTTTCGACGTCGGTACAACATCAAAAATTTCTATAAATTCACTTGTTTGACATCGAACTAACAAATTTTATTTTTTCGTCGGCACAACCACAATGCGACGTTATATGTGAGCAGCCGTCAGAGCGTTATTTTAAATCTACTTGACAACTTTTTTTAACTATTTTCTACTACTGACCGACTAATATGTATTTTATAACCGTGGACCGATTATTTAGTTATGTTGTCGTAATATGTGGTATTTAATGACCACCTAACAACTTTTTTGTCATATAAAAACCAATATCCAACCTAAATATTTTATGGTTCCCTGCACGAACACTAGATAACATTTTTTACATATGCATACAATTTAATGAAATAATTGACAAAAAAGATATTTTGTGACCGAACCTTGTGTCATGTCAATGTCAATTTTTATATAAATAATTTAATATAAAAAAGTTTTTCTGATTTCAACTTCTTTTTTCTTCCAAAATATGTAGGTCAATCATAATTTTTGTTATACAAAGGATTTAATTAATGAATGATTATCAACAGTTCTATTTAATTAAAATTGAATGTTTAACGTTTTTGAAGTTTTAATCATGTTGTTTATAATTCGCGAATGTATCATAAAAAACTAAATACATTTGTATCCATACAGTCTCCTTTGTCTTTTTCATGGATTTTTAAATTAACTATCTCATTAGTTAAGTTTTTCTTTTTTGTCGTTAAGGAATTTTTGGTGAATGCACAACGCTTTTCGATATAACTTATTTGGTGTGCAAATATCTTTACCGTCGAATTCTTGAAAATTTGGTAATAAAATTAAATAAATCGTCGGGAGAGTGACTAAAATAATTTGCAGATAACTTTTTTGGAAACAAAATAATAAAATTGTAATTTATGAATCGAATTTATTATAAGTTGGTTCTTAATCTAACTTTTTAGTGGTTTAAATATATTTTAATACATAATATGAAGTTCGCCATTTTTAATTACACATGCATATCAAAATTTGTAGTATATTTTGAAAATAAAATTCTGATTTTCCTACTTCTCATGACTAAATATTATTGTAATATCATTATTTTAATGGTGAGGATTATTTCAATACGGTTTAAATTGATTTTAGAAAATTTTAGTCAACCTAAAATAAAAACATTTTTGAAATAACAGAAATATATTTTTAAAAAAGAAGAATTTATAAGGCGCATGAGTTTTTAGTTCACTGATAGGTGCACTTTTACGATAAAACTTGCTTTGTTTCTAAAAATATGTCGTATCTTTTGCAGATTTTTGGGTTACCATTATTACAGGGAATGTGAATATTACCTTTACAATTATTATGAAGTAAATTTTCATAAAGTCGTAAATAATGAAATAGATGATAAAGGAAACAGACAAATAATTATTATATTTACAAGACAAAAGAAGACAACATGATTATTTATATATTTTATAAAAAATAGTTGTCTTGACTGCTGAAATATAACCACAATGTGAGACAAAATCATTTTTTTACAAACAAAATAGTGGTCAATATATCTATTTCCTGACTTGTATTCTATGGTCAATTGACAAGTTGGATAATAGTTATTACGACGTTGTTACAACCCCAAATTTATTCCCCAATAACGTTGTATCTCAGTTTTCATACCATTGTCACAACGTTGGCTAGCCGACCAGTAGTCATATAGCCAACCACTGTACAACGTTATCCCAACCCACTCGTGCTACTTGGATGACTATATACCTCACATATGGGCGTTATCGTGAGTTCCGGTTGAGTGGAAATTTTATCTTCACCGTAAATTTCTTATAAAATAACCCGAATTTCGGGAGGAATGAACATTCACAAATTCATAAGTTTAGTGAAATTTGGAGTTCAGGGTAAGACTATGTACATATGTTATGTATGTTCTAAAAGAAAAATTTAATCGGCCAGAATTTCTGATAAAATTTTCGGTAGAGAAAAATTTCCACTCCCCCGTAGCTCATGATAGGGAACAACAGTAAAATCTCTCAAAGGCGGAATCCGATTATCGCGGAAACTCGTCAGACACGGAAATATCTGTTTTAAAAAAGTCCCTTTGAACATAATTTCCTAGCAAAAGAACCTTTTATCGCGGAATCTTGCGAGACGCGGACGGAATTTCTTTCGTAAAGCAAAAATTTGACAGAATAACTCTCCAAAGGTGGAATTTTAGCCAACTTTGTATAGGTTAATAAAAGAATATATAAATAATAAAAATGCCTAAACTTAGAAATGTCGAAATCAAATGTGTGTTTGAAACGATATTTCATAAAAAAAAAACGGGAAAACAATACGTAATTTTAGTTTAAAAGATTAATACGCAAAATAATTAAAAAAAAATTAATATCAGACAAATATGTGCGTATTTTAAATGGAGCAAAACAAATACATAACCTATAAAGGGTTATACAAATTGAAAGTTCCACAAAATCTATCCATATATAATTGGTATATTCAAATATTGAACAAGAATTTTTCCATTTATTCATACATTTGGTTTTTCAAACCCCTGATACCCGGAACCCGGAAAATTTTGTCGGTCCCTTGAAATTCCGTCTTTGGGGGATTTTACTGATCTATTCGTTTCTTCATGGAAATTAAATAAATATTATTTTTATTACCAGCGACCATCACAAAATGTGACTATTATGTAGCTTCTTTACTGAAGCGGAGTACAAATTTTAAGACAAACAGAAATTTTATCAATTTTTCGAAAAATCTATTTTCATTAAAAATTGATAAATATTTCAACTCCACCAATAGGCAAATAATCAGCCCGGACAAATATCAGCCCGTTTACCAATATATCCGATCAATTTAAATTTCGATATCTTTGAAATTTATACAGCCAGTGATGTAGTTGAAAGGGAGAAAGTATGCAAATTATTCAAAACACAAAAAATCTTAACTATTTTTTTTGTATGGAGGGCCCTTGATCCCGGTATCCTATCTCTGTGAAAATTTAATAGAAAGTGTTGTCATCGAACCTAGGAAGGTGTGCAAATTTACAAGCCCCTAGCTCTAGTCTAAGTGGGTTAAACATAGCACAATGCAAGTTGCGGACAAATAAAATAATACGGCTGATTTCATATAAAGGTTATAAAAACTGGACGAACATCTCTTTTGGAAGAATCTTTTGGGGAGAATTCTTTTTGGGAGAATGATCCTTCTGATTTAAATTTTTTTTCGGCACAATATTTTTATTCATCTACAATTGGTAATTCCAATTCCAATCACAATCACTTCCATCCATATTATTACTGCTACATCGTTTCTTATTTACTGTCACTGTCAGAGTGTCAGTAATAATGATTATGTATTTTATGCAGTTTAATGATTCTTCTAAATCATGTATCCCGTCAAATCAAGCAAAAATGCACAAAACAATTGCAATCGTACAATTGCACAATATCGTTATGCCATGCGGCCAATATAATATAATACCCGTATTTCTGTGAAATAATTTACATTATCCGAAATACTTTTGAGCAGAAGGGGGCGAATTTCTGTCAATAAACAAAAATTGCGGCAGGTTTAGTAAACAGCAATTGCACTCTTAAAAATGTTTTTTTGATTTATTTGCTAAAACTAACCACAGATGGCAGCCGTGTTTTCCATGAGAACTGCACTAGAACTCGATAAACTTTAAATTCCTTTTATTCTATGTAAAACGAAAAAAAATAAATTCATAAAGCGCGAATGTGTAGTGTACTTGATATAATTACATATTTTGAGTTTAAAAATTTCCCCCTTCAGTTATTTCATCAATATTTTCTTATTTCTTGCTGACGTCATTACACGCAACTACACTCGATAAATTCATGGGTTTATCCAGTGTAACTACAAAATAAGCTATAATTGTCATTATTTATTGCTGTAACAACTTAAAATATGTATTTATGTGAAATGCACTACACATTATCACTTTATGAATTTAATTTTTTTTCCTGTTTACATAGAATAAAAGGAATTTAAAATTTATCGAGTTCTAGTGCAGTTCTCATGGAAAACACGACTGGCATTGCGATAAATTCTAGCGTGAATATTTACCTACCTACTACAAAAATTATTATCTGGTAAAGCATAATTAACTAATCAAATCTTTAATCAATGATTTTATGTGCATATTTCTATTAAAGGATTCTTATTTTTGATTTGAAAAATGATAAAAATGGAATTGTACACGAATATGCCCAACTGTGGTGAAATTAGTTTAATTAATATGACTGATTATTCATGTTGATTTGTTGAACATATGCAATATTCTTTATGATAATTTACTTAATTAATAATTATAAATTTTGCATTGTTATTTTATTTTGATTGTAATTTTCGTTAAAATCGATTGAAAATTTTAAGAGAGGTTTGAGTATGTGAGTGGTACTAGTATTTCTTAATTCTTTTAGATGGCATCACTTTTAATATTTTTTAAATTTAATACAATATTTTACATTAATTACAATTTTTACCGTATTTTACAATTTTTTAAGTAATGTATGTAAAAAATTATTTTTTACACGTAACTCCACAACACTGCTTTTTACAGTTAACCATTATGACCAAATAATCAATATAAAAAGTTATTGGAGCTGGATTATTGAGAACCATAAATCAGTAGCGAACCAAAAAAAAAAAAAAATATTAGCACTGCAAACTCCCAACAGATTTATATGGGATCAAGTTTTTATTGATTCATAATCATCAATAATGACTGTAGGTCATTAACTAATAAATAATTAACGTATACGGTTAATGAAACACTGACAACAGTTACTAGGTTATAACACAACACTATTTTAATGATTATAATCATAATAATCATCTAAAATAATTAGAGTCAATTAAATTGTTTTTTTTTAGATTTATCATTGAATAATAACTAGCTAATGAATATTGTTATGGAAACACTGATAAATTCACAGTAAATGGGTTCACTCACACTTGAGTTTAACAGTTTAACATTAAAAAACGAATTCAATGAATCATCAAATTATCAAAAATATCCTATTACTTATTTATTTTAGGAATCACTTTGCCACAATGCACACTGTAATAATTTAATTTCTGGCTATAAATTACTGCTTCCGATTAACACAAATCAGCCTGCTGCTATTGAATCTACTAAGTAAAAGCAAAAACCTTCTGGCGATGGAGTTTTTATAAAGAATGATTTTGAAAATATTCAATAGTTTGGTGTGCATAACAAAACTAATGGGGACGGTATATGTAGTAGTGTTAGTATGGTTTGTATTCTTTGTGATGTCAACAGGTGGATAACAAAATTGATTGCCGTTTGTACTGGTGGAGCTCTATCTGTGCCAGGTTCTATAAATGAACTTCGTGGACAGTTTCACAAACACAATATAAAAGTACCATTTTACCACTGTATTATACAACAAAAGTCGCTGCGTGCTAGAACAATTGGATTGACTAAATCTATGAGAACCATAATAAGCATCGTGAGTGAAACCAACGGAGGCCACGACGATCGTATCCATCGAAAGTTTAAACTTTTACCAGCGGTGACCTATTCACAGACGTTCGTTGGATTAGTCGAGGAAATTGCATTAAAAGATTTTTTAATCTTCGCAAAGAAGTGGTTGAGTTTTTTGAGCAAGATGTGTAGAATAATGAAAATATGCAGGCTAAAATGAATGCCAAATATTTTTTAATGGAGTTACCTTTTCTCACAGACATAACCTCTTTCTTAAATATAATAAATTTAAAACTTCAAACTAATATACAAACCGTGAATGAATATATGTATATGATTTCCATATATGTAGCTAATTTTTATTTTTTCTCAAACCATCTAAAAAATTCAAAAATAAATTCTTTTAAAATCAATAAATTGTACTAAACATAAAACAAGGCGAAGAATTTCGGCCAGAGTTGTACGCTCTCCACTCAGATATAAGACTGATTTACAGTACTAAAGAAGAGATCAAATTTTGAAAAATGTTTCTTCAATTAAATATCCGGTTGTGAGAAAGGCAAAGTGACAAATAGAATCAATGTTCGGAAGTACCAACATTTGCGAAAATTACATTTTCAATAATGCAATATGCCAAAAACGGTTATCGAAAAAGGGTTTCTGATGCTAATTTACGCAACACGCTGCACTTTGCTGTGACTTCACAACTTATTGGGTGTGGGTCAGAGATTTATCAGTGCATTAAAATAGAGGCTTATTGATTGTTTTTTAAAAGTCATAAAACGATATTCGTTTAGTTTTCGCTAGGAACTAACATTTTACTTTCAGTGGTTCGTAGATCATAGTTAAATAAAACCTACATAAATGTGGTTTATGTAATGTATTATAAGCCGAAACGTTTCGGCTCGAAAACTGAATAACCATCCGTAGGGCGCAAGGCTTCTAAATTTAGAATTAAATATGATCCACATTATTAATAAATTTAGTTACCTCAATTTCTAACGATTGCTGTTTGATCCAAAATTGCCTTTAACATTTTACTTCACAGATAGTAAAACAAATCGAATTGATGATTAGCATCTTGCAAGTTTGTAACTTTGAGATTTATAATTGATGTTAAAACTCATCATTATCTTCAAAATAAAAGTAGTTCTAAGCTTTGTGGTAAAATTAGAAACGAAGCGTTAACAAAAATTTCGGTTTTTAATTCGAAATTGAAGTGCGTTGGAGTTAATAAGATTTAATTATAAAATATTTTAGAAACTAGAATATCAATTCTAATTCTAAAATAAAATCACATTTTCCATAATATTTTAAAATTAATTCTTCCTTTTACATAATTATGGAAAAGGAATATTTCTGTTCTAATTTTAAAGCTTCATCTCCATTTTATTAAATATTAGAAAACTCCTATAACTTATAAATATTGAAGGTAAATAAGACTTTAGGATTTCATTTCGCTACATAAAATAAAAAATTTGCTTAGTGAAAATCGCTTAAGTTTTAGGCCACAAAATCAAAGGTCATAGATCTAAAATCTGTAATGGTGCTCCGATTACGATGGTTGGTGCCTATAATGAAATGAGTTTGCTGGAAAATGGAATAGCTTTATAATCAGGCGCTAGAATCGATCGATTATTTCTAAATACTTTATGGAAAAATGCATATTTGTGGATCACCAAGGAAGGCCAAAATATCGGAATCTAAAAATCTTAAACCGTTGGCACGATAATTACAGCTCCCGAAACCTATTTTAAGATAAATGACGATTCTAAATTTTTCTGTCTCAGTATTTTGTGATTTATAGTTAGGTGATTTAAAAAAAAAACGCAAAACGAATTTTCTATGAAATGTATGGAAATAATCAAGAAATCTAAATGCGCGTTGACACAAAAATTACAGGTCTCGAAACCTGAATAACTTTAGAGGTATCAAGAACCGCAGCTAATTGCAGATTTTGTATTTTTTAGGGTCAGCATTTGGTGATTTAATTATTGAAATGTGTAGAAAAAAATTGCAGGTCCGGAGTTCGATCTTTAGATGTATGAACAACCGTAATCGGTACACAATTACAGATTTTGGAGTTTTTTTGCTCAGAATTTGCTGATTTATAGTAGGGTGATTTTCAATAAAATCGTATATTCTATCAAATGTATGGAAACAATCAAGCATAGATTGGTTCGATGCGTATTGGACAATAATAACAGGTCCCTAAACCTATCTTTAGAGAAATGAAGAACCACAGTCGGAGCACAGTAATTGCAGGTTCTCAACCCTACGTTTGTTAACATTCAGAACCGCAATCGAAGCACAATTGCAGATTTTGGATATTTTTTTGGCTAAGAAATTTGTTGATTTGCGCGTTTTCGCTGCTACTACAGATTTTTAAACCTATTTTTATAGGCATCAAGAACCACGGTAGGAGCATAATTGCAAATTTTGGTTTTTTGGCTGAAAATTGGCTGATTTATAGTAGGGTAATTTAAAAAAAAATCGAGTTTTCTATCAATTGTATGGAAACAGTCAAGCAATCTAAATCACAATTTGCTGATTAGCAAGTTTAATTAAAATAAAAAACGAATTGACACAAAAATTACAGATCCCAAAACCTATCTTGGATTTTCTGTAATAACTATCTTTATTTGATAATTTTTAAACATTTCCTAGGCCATTAAATTTTACTGAAAATCACCATGGTTTTAAGCCACAAAGACAAGATCGAACACTAAAAATCTAAGTTCCAGTTGTGTACTGATTACGAAAGTCTATATAACACCTGTTGTAATTGTGCCAACAAGCAGTAAGATCGCTGGATTGCTTCTACATACTTAATAGGAAATTCAATTTTACTGAAAATCACATAACAATCACATTTTCCTGAATTTTGATATTGGTTTTTGCAGTAACAGTCTCAAACTCACCGCAATTGCAATTGAGTTCATGTATGTGCATTTGTATTTTCTTGGCTAGCAATTATTGATACTGTGACTGTGTCAATTTAAGTTTGGGTATCCTTTCAAACTACAATTCAGTGCTAAAACTTAATAACGTAATTTGCGACACAAATAAATCTGAATATTTTAATGTAATTTTTAAATCTAGCAGACAGGAAACACAAAGTCTGAAGCCAAACCATATAATATGAAAATGGAAAATGGTTTTTATAAATGGTTTCATAAATAAAAATAAAAATTAAATCCACGTAGATATACATAATAAATAGGATGTACAGTCAAATGATGAGTACAAAATAGATTTCCGGAAGGTTTAACATTAATATACATAAACGGTAATATGCATACTCGTCGTAACTCAGTTTATAGTACATATATAAATATTTATGAATTGCAAATTTTCACTTGTGGTTCTGTAGTGAACTGTGAACCGAGAGAACGAGTAAATCTAAATATAGTTTTTCAACCTCATTTAAATCGATTTGTTTGGTGTTAAATCTTTTTAATATTTTTATCTATAGTATAAAAAAAAATACAAAAGACAACAAAAATATGCAAAAGTTTTGTTGCTGCTAAGGCATTCGATTCTTTGAAATACCTACTAAAAATGTAGATAGTATTGAGTACAAGCATATAAGTATACACCATAGTTACTCCTATAGCAGTAACAATTTTTAAAGTGGAAATTATTTTCCTTTCTCTATACGTTATAGCTTGATGAAAAACCAATTTCCAATCGATAAAATGATGCATTAATATTTTTTTTTTTTGTGAATTATGTGTTGGTACGAATTGGAAATGGAAAATGAATTTTTGGAATACCAAGTATATGTACATAATATACGAATTGGTAGAGCTTTAAACAAAATCGATATGAAGTGTATATAAATTATTTATGTTTTCGTAAGTGGAAAGCTAACAAAATATTGTGATTGATTGAATATATGTACATATAGTAATGTCCGAAATTGTAAATGAATTTAGTGTTGATATAACTATTAACTATATGGCGAATCTAACTTTACGTTCATTGACACGAAGAATGTCGTCAGACGATTTGTATTTAGCATCACGTTGATTTAATCATTTTGATTAAAATTTATATTCTTTGCAAGATACAAAAAATGAAATGTGTATGGAGAGATAGAATCAATTGCAATACGTTGTTTTGTATACATATTACACAGTTCTACATTTTAAATCACTTAGTTTCCATATGTCACGAAAAAATGGCAAAAAACTATTTTTACTTCTTTATAACGGGGGAATATAAAATTTTATATTTTGAAATAAACTTGCAAAGAATCTGAAACTTCGAATGAAATTTTTCCTTATTCAAAGAATTTAATTTTTTCGCTAAAAATGTACAAATTAGTATTACAGTGAAGATTTGGGGTCACTCTACGCAGATCGAAAACAACTACACAAACATTAATTTTAAAAAATTTTAGATCGTACAAAAGCAATTTGGAATAACGTTTTTGGTAACCTGACTGCCATTTAAATAAAAAAATTATCCGATGTAGCTTAATAAATCAGAAGCAGGTAAAACGCAAACCGTTAATCTATTTAGTCGAGATGCGAACCATTAATTATATAATTTAATATTCATTGAAGAAGCAATAATGGGATGAATAATTGGTACTTATAAAGTTGTTCCGCTCCGCCAATTAAAGTACATGTCAAAATTTGGAAATAAAACAGTTTTCGTGATATGCTGCTGAGTTATAGTTTGTATTTCAGCTAACTTTGGAGTGGGCCATAATTAAATGAATGTTTTGTTTGTTGAATAATTCAGTAACAAAAAAAAAAATCATAATTACGAATGATATCTCATACATGTGATCTCCCACCCGTTTTTAAGATAAACGAAATTGTCTATTTTCAAAATTATATTGAGAAAATAGGAGTTTTTTTTAATCAACGCTGTTCAGACATTTTCGTTTAAGCTTATGTTTTATGCTTACATGTATTTTGAAAATTGAATTCTGGAATGTACGCATATTTACATGTAATTCTATAAAAGTAAATTTCAGATTAACTCTATTCCATTTTTGGTGTGAAGAAACAGATTACTTTTGAAACTTAACCTGCTTATAATTAGTCTTAAATGATTCATTCCGTTAAAAACAAGGAACGAAATCAATAAATAGGTCGTTTATGACTTTAACCGAAATTCCTTTTGCTAAGGTTTGAACAATTAGGTCAGCTAAATGGCTAATTCTAGCTTTGTACTTTTCATGATATGGCGCAATGTTTTGGTCGAAATGTTAACAATTTCTGTTAAAATGATATTTTTCAGATCGACAAGAAACTGCAGACAATTGATGTAAAACCTCCTTTTCAAAGACGCTACAAAAATTCTCGTATGGCCGTATCATATCTCCGAATTTAGATATGACAAATCCACGAAACATTTGAGGCAAAATTGTCATTCTTTGGCGTTAAGTTAAGGCCTACCGCACTAAATGCGTCAAATTCGTTAGGCAAAAAGTCGCATAATATAGCTTTGTAAATTCACCATCCACAGTAACAGCCCTGCCTTCGTTGTCTTCTAAAAAATACATTTCAATGATTCGTTGCGACCAAGTCCGACACCAGATGGTTACTATTTTGTCTAATTTGAATTACTCGTGAATAATTCGAGGGTGTTCTAGGTACATAATACCTGTTTCGCTTATTGACAACTGCCGTTGAGACCAAATTGCGCCTCATCCCTCTTGATGATTTTTTGCTAATCGTTTATAATCACTGTTTTGTTGTATATTGCCATGACAAATTGTACGCATCTGCACATCAAAAAAAATTAAAGAAGACTGAAAGGTGTCAAGAAAATCGAAAATGTCGCCACCCTTTGATCGTTCACATAATTTCATTGGGATAACTGGTTGCCCGCAGCATCCGCATCCGGGACCCACGGTTGTTGGGGCCAATGAGATTGCCTTTATTAGTTTAAAGAACGAAGAGATTTCTAGGAAATTTTTGAAGGGTTGGTCTAATTTATAAAAAAAGAAGAATTCTGACTCCATAGAAATTAAAATGGCTTTTGGTTCTGACAGATATTTAGATTTGGAAGAAACTTGGCTAAACTAGTATGAAATAAAAGCTATCGACATCAAACGACAACGATTTTAGTATTTGCTCGGTTGATAAATTTGTGCTATACGTTTTGGGTAACTCAAAGCTTACCTCTTTGGCATTTAAAATTGAACCTTTCACAAATAAAATTGAGCCTCTTGATTAGAAAACTAACTGGACTTTGGAAATTCTCGCTTCCCCATTTCATATCCGCTTGTCTCTGGTTTCATCTCTCGATCACTTTTTAAGATTTCTCGAGATTTTTGAGTTTATCATGGAACTGAGATGCGTGATGTATGAGACTTAATTGGTGATTCGGTGTTACGAAACAGACAGGTTATTCGAGTTT